>SZWC01003615.1:153931-168863 GCA_023375785.1 Penium margaritaceum
GGGGGGTAAGGGAGCATCACCGGGAAGGAGGAGAGCAGGCTGGCTACATGCCTCGAAACGCATCGGGGACAGTCAGTGAGAAAAGCCAACGAGAGGAAAGAGAGCAGAGTTCATGGCCAGCTGACCTTCCGCTGCCAGTGATCATGATGTACGGCTCCGTGCGCCACCGCTCCATCGTGTCGCCCTGCACCAGCCGACACTCACAAGCCACAACCATCCCGCCAACATTGCACACTTCTGCTCAAACACACGCACCCCCCCCACACTGGGCTGGCCAGCACCAGCCGTCGCAGACCATGTCAGATGAATTGTGTAGAACAAGAAACATCGCACCTTGCACTTGCACATGCATCTGCACTTGCCAGGAGATGTCGCTGACAGCTGTCAGCCCCAAAAGAGACCTCTGATGCCAGCACCACATGCCAGATCCCCACATAACCCCCCCCCCCCCCCCACCCCTTTCCCCCATGGAGGATGACCCCAAAACTCTCACCTGAGCAAAGGAGAAGAGGCGCCAGATGTAGTATGTGTGCTCGGGGCAGCCGAGGTCGAAGAGGAAGGAGAAGAGCGGGTTGCCGCGGCCCCTCTCCATGATGGCCTGCTCAAACGCGCAGCCGTCATCCAACACGTACAGCGCCAGCTGGTCGATGATCAGCCGCTGCTTCTTGTCCTCCGGCGGCACCACCAGAATGTCCGGCACGTTCGGCGTCACAACCTGCAGGCAAAAGACGGAGGGAGACAGGGAGGTTATGAGATGTCGGACACTGCATCACATCTGAAGGTAGGATGAAGGGAATCCAAGGTTTTTCACGAAACGCCTCTAGCTTTTCATGTTACTCATGACACGCTGCTTCCTGTCCTCCAGGGGCAGAACCAGGTTGTCCGGCAAGTTTGCCATCAAGGCTGTGTGTCTGTGTGCTTGGCAGAAGAAGACAAGGGCAAGTGCCAAGAATTGGGGCGCTATCAGCTGGGGAAAGAAGGAACAACTGCAGATGAGGCGAAGCAGGTACAAGAGGAAGGAGACTTCGCGAAGAGAGCGGCAGCAGGAGGTTTCTGCTCTAATGAAACAGAAACAGTAATGTAGTCTTGATGCGTCTGACTACATGTGTCAGGCGAGAGGGAGAAAGCAGCCAGAAAGACACACACCGATAGCGAGAAAGACACACGTACCACTTGCGAGTTTTCCCCCGTCAGACCGCCCATGTCGACAGCGGGTGCGACGCCGCCCATGGACATTCCGGGATCGCGCCACTGCGCTGTGGCAGCCGCCTGCTGGTCCGCACCCTGGTCCACTGTGCGCAGCTCCTTGGGCCTCACCGCCATCTGCCCCGGTGGCGGAGGCGGCAGCGCCGCGGCGGGGAGGGACACGGCCTTGCCCCACCCAATCCGCAAGTCATACTCATAGCAGACAACACCTGCAGAGGAGGACGAAGAGGACCAGGGGGGAGGTCGTTAGAGGGGGCACAGGGCGGGGGAGAGGGGGGGGAGGGGAGGCGGGATCAGAGCAAGCACAGCAGTTCCACGGCATGTAGTCGTTCTGGCATCGTGCCAGGATATCTCATCTGGCTGCCGTCTGCCCCTCACAGCAGAAGCCGGAGGGTGAAACGATGCAGGGCGACAGCCCGCCCCAGGTGCCTGTCAGCAGGACCACAGATCAGTGGAGCATCCTGGCGGTGGAAACCGACAGGCTATGGGGCAAGGCATGGAGCAACAAAAAAGGGAGGGCCTGATGCTCACCCTCCTTCCCCCACTCGCCAGGTTACGTCTGCACGTTACAATCCCGCCTAAAGTTTTCAAGAATCTTCTCTTCACCCCTCCACTTCCTCTCTGACCAGCACCGCAAACCCCGGCAACTCGCCCAAGCAGAGAGGCCCGAGTTGGTCCTCCTCACCGTCCATCTCCGCTTTGGCCTTGGCGGCGTCGGACCGCTTCATGAACGCCACAAAGCCGCAGTTGCGCTGGCGGCGGTGCTCCTCCTCCGTCCTCGGCCACATGATCTTCACGCTGGCAATGGGGCCAAACCGCCCAAACGTGCGCAGCAGAAAGTTCTCGTCCACCTGGGGCCACAGCAAGATAGCAAGACAGGCAGACGATGCCCGCAAATGACAGCCCAAAAACAGGACACACAGCAAGGCCGCAGGTCAGCACACCGCACAGTGGTAGCATGTGTCGTGATGGACATGCAGGCCAACAACAGTTCGTGATGCATACCCGACATTAGCAGACTGAAATGTGCCATGTCATTAGGAGTTCTCGACACAGCACTGAGACTCGAAGCAGTTCCCATACACAGTCCGGAGGTGTACGGAGCAGGAAGAAGCAGAAGCCTTCAAAACCCTCTCACTCCCCCTCCCCCTCTCCCCCTCTCTCTCCCTTCCTCCCTCCCCCACCTCTTCCCCCCCTCCCCTTCCCGCTCTCACACACAAAATGTCATCCTCTTACCATCGACCACGGTTCCTTTCAACCACTCGATACACCAAACCCATCAGCCACCAAATCTTGCAAGACGAGCACATCCTGACATTGTGAAGCGATTTGCATGCACACCTTAGGCGACAGATTCCCAACATAGAGGTTGGTGGTGAGCGGGTCGCCCCCCTCCTCCGTCGACGTCGTCATGACCATTGCAGCTCCCATTGGGCCCAGTGGCGGAGCAAGGAGAGGCGGTCCATTGTCGAAACGGGAGACCTGCACGACAAAGATGCAGGCGCGTCAGAAACTCTTGTGACGGCACGCTCCACTGGGTACCGTGAGAAGAACAACCGAGCAAGTAGGAAATGAAGGAAAGAGAAAGGCGGTAAAAGAGAAAGAACAAAAAGCACCGGAAGATTACTCCCATGACTTCTCTGGCCGAGCCACAACTGTGAAGTGCAAACAAAATATCTGAAATTCATCAACACTGCACCGAGTTGCGACAAAACGCCCTGAAAAAGGCCAACATGTAGACACTGCCCTGCTGCCCTCGCATCCCTTGACACTCAGGAAACTCGGATGCCTTGGCTCTATCCACCACTCACCCTCCCACTCTCATGGCGTCGAACCATCTCCATGATGGGCCCAGGCAGGGCGCCTCCCAGTGCAGCTGCCGCGGCAGCAGCTGCCGCCACGGCGCTGGGCGCAATCCCTGCCGCTCCCGACCCAAGAAGTGCGCCAATGTTTCCCTCTCCGCCTCCCGAGCCACCTCCCTCTCGCCCCTCCCTGCGCTCCTTCTCACGCCTCTCCCTCTCCTCCTGCTCGCGCTTGAGCTCCTCCATGAAGAAGTCAATGTTGCGCGGCTTCTTCTCGCTGCTCTTCTTCGGCAGAGGGTCCTTCTCTGGAGAGTCCTCTCTTCCAGGGAGAAACAACGGCTGCAGAGACAACCTCACCGGAAAACCAAGCCATGGATGGGTAGGACACTGTCAGCACAGCCTGCGTACACCCTCTGAATGTGTGGTATGAATTCTGGANTTTCCCTCTCCGCCTCCCGAGCCACCTCCCTCTCGCCCCTCCCTGCGCTCCTTCTCACGCCTCTCCCTCTCCTCCTGCTCGCGCTTGAGCTCCTCCATGAAGAAGTCAATGTTGCGCGGCTTCTTCTCGCTGCTCTTCTTCGGCAGAGGGTCCTTCTCTGGAGAGTCCTCTCTTCCAGGGAGAAACAACGGCTGCAGAGACAACCTCACCGGAAAACCAAGCCATGGACGGGTAGAACACTGTCAGCACAGCCTGCGTACACACTCTCTGAATGTGTGGCATGAATTCTGGAACGGGAGAACATTGACGGCCAAATGAGGCCGGGAAATGAAGGTCCAGGGAAGCCAACATCACAGAGCAGGCTGGGAGGGAAGGGCTTGAAAGAAAAACGGCACACAGCAAGTGCGCCAAAGAATGATCCAGCATCAATGATCGCAGGACATCCCTGCGCCAGAATCCAGCGAAGACATTGTCTGTATAAACAGCCGACAAATAAAAAAAAGACCAGAAAAAGAACAAGACCCTAGAGACAACGAAACATGACCCCAACAAAACTCGACCATCCTTCACCCAGCGTACCTTCTTCTCCGCCTTGGATGCGCTCTTTGACACACTTCCCGAGGGTGCAGCTGGGGGCAGGTATGGGACGTACCTGGAGCCCAAGGAGCACAAACGACCAAAAGAGGGTGAGAAACAGGAGCAAAAGCATCAGACCAGGCTGACACTGGACTTGCATAAAATGAAGAGGTCCAATCAACTTTCCAAATGTTGATGTGGGCACTGCATGCCTCACTAGACGACCCTAGTGTGCAAGTAGTCAATGCCCGTCTGTTTGGGAAAAAGGAATATTCTGGTCCTGTCCTGGTCCTTCCTCTGGCTGTGACTAACACCCAGCCTCTTTCTCTGCTCCTCTTCACTTCACCTCTCCTTGCTCCATTCCCACATCTCAACAAACAAAATCGGCAACACCGATACAAAGTTTTTACTTCTTTCACCTCCTTGAGCCAGAAAGTCTGTGAGATCTTTTAGAACAAGAAATGGTCGCAACCACCAACATGGAATTTCAAGAAACTCCCCATAAAAAGCACATGCAGACATGGAGGCATCTTGCCACCTACAAGCTGGCAGTGACAGGCGTGTGGATGAGTGGATGTGGAGCAGGAAGCAGAACAGAGGGTGAAGGTGAGTGCGGCACTAGCAGCCAGCACACCGAAGGAGTGTGGCTTGCATGCTGTCAACACGTGGCTACACAACATGTGACGATGACAATAACAAGCACAAGTCACGGCTCTCACGATTGACTGGGCTGATTGCAGTCAGCAGTGAGTTGCATTGGACATGGAGACAGAGAGGGACAGAAGTGAGGTGAAAACTGGTAGAGGTAGTGGGGCGTGTGTGTGAACAGCGGAGGGAGATAAAGATGAAGAGGACGAGGACGAGGGAGACCTCCAGTGAACCCTGATGGGAAGAGCAGGGCAACCGTGCAGGGGGAAACCGACGTGGGTGCCCATACCTCGACCCCGGCTTTTGCGAAGAGCTTCCAGCATCTGCAATGAGTAGTATAATGTCCGACATGGGCACAACACTGCTCAATAAAAGCCGCACAAGTTCCATCCTACTGGCATCCAATGAAGTGCATTCATGAGGGAAAAGAGTCAAGCCGAGCCTTCAGTCTTGAGCGAAGACTGGTTGGCGCCAGTCAGAGCTCTTGGCAGCCCAAATTTACTTGGGCCCTTGTGCAGCAGGGGCCAGAACTCTCTCCCATGTACAGCAAACAAACGACCTGCCTGCCTTGGACATAAGGAGCTCGCAAGCCTGAAACGAAGACCGTACGTCATGTCTTATGAACAAGGACCGACGACATGTCGGCCACAGGGTCGACATGCAAGCCGCAACTACGACCACTTCCCTGGAAACCTGTGCAAGAAATCCGTTTCATACGCTTGGTTCGAGATACCCAGCAAGGCAGCAATGCCAAACAACGACGAAACGCTCCCAGTCAGATTCTGTTTCTCTTTCTCCCTCCCTTCCTCTTCCTTCTCATAAGCCGCCATGCCATCCCTCCCTCCCTCCCTCCCTCCTGGTGATCTGGAAGAGAAGAGTAGAAGACAAACAATTTCATCGGCAAAACCACAAGGAGCCAATCCAACCAGTCCCGACCCACACCTTTCGACGACGAGGGAGTGGCCGCGGGAGTTCCAGGCTTGGCATCCGGATTGATGACCCCGCCTCGCACGAAGGCCTTGGGTTTCTCATCGCCTTGGAAAGAATCAATGTAGTCCTGATACACTTTTGCCGCTTCCTCCGCCTCTCTCTGCCACGCGGCAACACAAGCGAAGTCGGCTTTTGCCGGACATAAGGATGGGAAGCAGGAGTTGTACGCCTGTGAGTCGTGAAGGACGTGGTGTCCCGAAGGATGGAGGACCGTCATCTTTCCCACCAACCCATCATATTTAGCATGAAAGTCCAGACAGTTGACATAATCGTTGGCATCGAATAAAAGATGCACAAACAGACCCAAGCCCGAGACAGGCACGCCGAACACTCCCCAAGGATGCCTCCGGAAGCAGTTGAGAATGCAGCAGGGTGAACCCCTCTATAGTCTTCAGCATTCTTCAAAATCAGCCGAGCAAGCAAGCGGACAAGACAAGTAAACGACAGGCACGGGAGCCCCCCGGTACTGACCCTCTTCTTTGCCTCCTCTGCTTCCTTCTGCTTCTGGTACGGCGTCTTCTTCTTTGACAGCGAAAACGACGTCATCGTGAATCGTCTCGAGTACTAGGCAAAAACAATACGGAGCGGAGACGTCCAGCATAATCTAAGACAATCCGGCTTCTCGTGAGCGCATATGAGCTGTGCACCAGGGATCTCAGCAGCGGCAAGCCAAGCACGACATTCAAGCTAACACCATGGCCTAGCCCGCCAAGCTTGTCCACCAGGAACTTCAGGGTGCGCTGCAGTTGCGGAGTACCACTGCTGGTCCCAACCCGAGGCCTGCCGATGCCCTACTCGGGCGACAGAGTTGAGGTCAGACAGCCGGATCCGCTTGGACGGCAGTCGCATCGTCGTGGTAGAACGATGGTGCAGTGCTATCAGGCTGAGGCAGAAGGTCAATTGAAACATTCTTCGATTCGGAAGTTGGAGTGAGACAGTAAACAAATCGAGAGGGAACTTCTTCGCTGACCTGGTCTCGGTAAAGTCTGACTTGTGCTTCGGTGGCAGGCTCGGCACGCGCGAAAGACGTTCGCCCTGCAACGGACCAGAAGTGAAGAGGGCTTCGAAAGCCAAGTACGGTCTCCGTACAATTCTGTCTTGCGGAAGTGATTTCTTGGCTGAAACTGACGAGACGCTCTCAGCTGCCATTGTCGAGAGTCAGTTCCGTCAAAGTGGGCGCGAAAACGTAGGGGACGCGTATTCAACAATGTAGTTGAACTTCGGAATCCAAAAGCTATTCCCGGCGCGAAAAACTTACTTTGCAACTTATCAATGCTAACATCTGAGTCGAGGAACGCACCACAACACAGGGCATCCTCTCCGCCAGTGAAGGGGAAGATGACCTGGAGTGGGCGAGGGATGGACCTTCCCTCTCTGATTCGTCCGATGCAGCAACACCACAAACCCTAGACGATGAAGGTTGATCCAGCCGAGCCTGAACACGGGCATCCAGATTTTTTAAAACCGTGGTCGTCACCGAATAGGGTGGGGGGGCTACCTCAGCACAAATCAAGACCAAGATTTGAACCCGAACCCCCATTTCATTCAATCTTGGCAGAGGGTAGAGGTTGGATTTTTTCCACCATAGAGTGAGGCGGGATCTCAGGATTAGGCGTAAAAACTCATGATTTACGGGAAAATATGTGATAAGGGTGGAGGTTAAGTCATCTTCTACTGATTTAAGCTTAGCTCGAGATTTCCTAGAATCCTTTCTGTGGAGAAGGGAGGAAACGAAACAAATTACTATTTTTAAGGATTTAGGGAGGTTTTCCAAAATCTTAACTGTGGGCGATGAATGTGGGTTGGCCCAACGTTCTTTCAAGATGAGGTGGAAGAGAGTGGAACGAAAGATGGACTAGGCAATAGTAAATACCTTAGGCTTAATGGGACCCATGAATAGGTCAGGTATGGTGGGTGGGACATTAGAAAAGGTGCAAGTGAAGAAAGTTCGCAAGCGTTCTAGCAAGGGGGCAAGTCAACAGCAAAAAAGGAATCAATGTTCGTTTTTTCCTCCTCACATAATGGGCAGGCACTTGTGCTGTTTCGGCGGAACCGGGTATGGCAACCACGCTCTCCCAACTATTTAACGCCTCTGGATGACGACTGTGGCGGGTGGGTTGCCTCAACACAAAGACAAGATGGGGAACTCAATAACATTCCTGGACTAGAGCATTCAGGGTGGGAATGAATGTGCTTTTAGGAATCTTCACCAAATTGTTAAATCCAAGAGACAAGAAATGCATTCTCAATCGTGATGAAATGAAAAAATCCGAGGAGGGAGGAGATTAACCTCAAAGGACTTGGAGCATAAACTTTGTATTGTGCGTTTCTTGGTCGATGACAGAGAAAATAAAAAAAAACATTTTTTTTTCAAAATCCTATCAGAAGGCGGCTAAAAGCTTTGGTACTAGGGAAATGGAAGGGTGTCTCTATCGTTCTTGCCATAATGAGATAAAACATTAGTACGTGAGTGGCTTACTGATGTCCACGGATAATATCAACTTGACATAAGGGGAGGTCCGGCAAGAGGTTTCCAGACATGGATTGAATAAAATCCGTTTGGGTACATGGTCCTGGTTATCAAATGAAACAATACTCAATGCTCTTTTCATGCCTGTAAAAATTAGAAGGGTCTCTTCGATCCCAAGTCATGAATCAAGTGTGGTGAGCTACAGGGATGGAGGTCATGGTGTCATTTATTCGGGTGTTAAGAGAAAACTGGGAAAATAAGCCAAGAACGGCGTGCCAATGAAAGCATTCACTCATCCAACTTTCTACCTTGGGCCTTGTTGAAACAAACTAAGGCAGAGGGGCTAACTCATTACCCAAATAGCCCAATGTATGTTCACCGAACTTCTTATGCAGTGCATCAATAGTGTTGTAAAATTATTAGCGATGCAATAGAAACAGTTTTCAAATAAAAAAGCCAAAAAAAATGGGTAAAACAACATACGACCACAGATGACCATCGAACATTCAAAGTACATTTTTCAAGTACTTTGAATTTGCATACCATTCAAGGAAAACTATGCACTTTCTTTGTATTAATCATTGCTTACGACGACTGAAAACCTTTTGCAAAGGCTTTCCATGAGAAGATTCACCACAGCTTCCTAGCAATGCTGCTGCTGACGTGGCGGCACAGACCGGTCAGCTTAACGCACTAGCATGCAAGCGGGTGCGAGAACAACAAGGGTCAGGCTAGGAGAGACAAGACAAGTCTCAGAAGCAGCATTGCAGTAAATGTGTAGAGAGAGATGACAAATGACAGGTCCACTGCGTAAATAGCCGCCGTGGCTCACAGCGGGTGGCGCACGCGGCGGCACCTGTCGGTCCTGAACCGGCCCAAAACCACTATTTTGGCCATAACTCTGCGCACAAGCGTCCAAACGGAGCGCCGTCTGATCCTACGGATGCAAGACAAAAAGACGGACACAACGACTGGTCACACGCCTATGTCCGGCAGCAGCCGGAGAGTGTAAGAAAACAAACATGCAAATCAGCCTGGCAGGGCTGTCCACCGAGAAAATCCTGAAAGTCTCCAAACGCAGTCCGTAGGTCGTGGCAACCCTCTGGTACACCAGGTAGGCTACCAGGCTGCCTCCAGCGGGTGGAGCACCACCTTAGGGGACTCCGTCTCCAGCTGGGTCCGCCTCAGGGATCTGCACGAGCATGGACACGGCCGAGTGGTCACAACCAACTGTACAACTGTGTATGACTGACAGCATCACAACACTCCCCCATGACCCGATGGTACGCATGTCCATACACGTGCAGAACGCGTGCCGGTGCAACACAGAGTGCTCAACAGAGACCCGGACAGTCACCCACTCTCAGACAGGGGTCGCAACCCGACGGAACGAACAGCCCCGAGGAACTTCCCACGTGCCAGTGCCTTCGTCAGAAAGTCAGCTCGCTGCAAGTCTGTGCCCACCCAGACGATGGAGATCAACTGCCGCTCCACCAGGTCGTGCACGAAATGATACTCGACAGCGATGTGCTTCGTGCGTGCATGGAACACACCAGAGTTCTCAGCGATCGCGAGAGCACTCTGGTTATCGCAGCGGAGGATGATGGTAGGCACCGACTGACCCAAACACTGAAACAGCCGCTGCAGCCACACCGCCTCAGCGGCGCCAGCGCCCAGAGCAACATACTCTGCCTCTGAGGAGCTGCAAGCAATGCACCCCTGCTTGCCGCTGCGCCAAGACACAGCGGTCCCACCAAGCATGAACACGTAACCCGTGCGGCTGCGTCCATCAGGACTCCACGCCCAGTCGCTGTCGGTGTAGCCATCTACCACAACCGAGCACTGTCTCCGAAAGCAGAGACCGTGATACGGTGTGGAGACCACGTACCGGACGACTCGCAAAGCTGCGTGCAGAGCGCGAGCCCGAGGGGACTGACTGAACTGTGCGAGTAGGTTGACAGCGAACGCAATGTCGGNAGCAATGCACCCCTGCTTGCCGCTGCGCCAAGACACAGCGGTGCCACCAAGCAGGAACACGTAACCCGTGCGGCTGCGTCCATCAGGACTCCACGCCCAGTCGCTGTCGGTGTAGCCATCTACCACAACCGAGCACTGTCTCCGAAAGCAGAGACCGTGATACGGTGTGGAGACCACGTACCGGACGACTCGCAAAGCTGCGTGCAGAGCGCGAGCCCGAGGGGACTGAATGAACTGTGTGAGTAGGTTGACAGCGAACGCAATGTCGGGACGCGTGGTCGTGGCCAAGTACATCAGTGAGCCAATGATGCGCAAGTATAGGGTCACGTCCACAGCCTCGCCAAGATCGGCTGGGTCTGTCATCTTCAGAGCGTCCTGCCCGTCGGAAGTGATGGGTGACGAGGCGACGGGGACATCGGCAAGGAGGTCAGCAAACCGCTCCCCCACAACCTATGCATATCGTGCCTGATGGAGGAGGAGTGTCCGTCGACGACGATCACGCACAATCTCCATCCCGAGGAAAACAGCCGCTGGACCGAGGTCCTTCATCCTGTAGGCGGTCTGCACGACCGCCTTGGCCTCCTTCACGGCCTCCAGTGAAGGAGACGCAATCAGGAGATCGTCCACGTACACGAGAATGGCTGTGAGGTACTCGGCTGTCCGTCGGATGAAGAGTGATGGATCGGCGTCGCTCTGGACGTATCCAGCCTGCGTGAGGGTGCGAGTGATCTCTTGGTTCCAGCACCGGGGCGACTGCTTCAGGCCATACAAGGCCTTGCGCAAGCGCCAGACCTTGTTGCCTTCGACCTCAAACCCAGGTGGCTGGACCATGTAGATTTCCTCCTCCAAGGTGCCGTGGAGGAACACATTGTTCACATCCATCTGGTGTAGTTCCCAGTCATGATGGGCGACCACACCAAGCAGCACGTGAGCTGTGGTCATGCGGCCAACAGGGGCAAAGGTGTCAGTGAAGTCCACCCCCTCAACCTGAGAGAACCCCTTGGCAGTCAAGCGGGCCTTATAGCGGTCCAATGAGCTGTCAGGCTTCACCTTCATGCGGAAGACCCACTTGGCCTGCACGACCTTCCGTCCCTCAGGACGGTCGACCAGCTCAAAGACTCCGTGCTCCCGGATGGCCCTGAGCTCGTCCTCACAGGCGGCCCGCCACTGCTCAGCATCATCTCCTGAGAGAGCCTCCTTAAACGTGTCTGGATCGGGGACTGCCAAAGGAGAGCTCCGTGTGGCCAGGACACACGCCTCGCAGGTCAGACGGACCACAACCAGGTAAGCGGCAGCTGCCTGTACAGCCTCGTGCTCGTCAGCGATCAGCTTGTGCCCAATGGGACAGGCTGGGTGCACCTCCGTGTAGGTGCCTTGGACACTCAGGCCGAGAGCCTTCGTGCCAGGGTCACCCCTGTGCATGCTGCGCGTGCGTCGTCTGGGTGGCGCAACCGCAGTCGGAGGTGCACGTGAGGCCAGTGGACGGAGACGTCCACCTGGCCCACGGGATTAGGCAGAGTCTGAGCTGACCGATGGCTCAGGCACAGGGAGGGCAGGTGCTGTGTCTGGAGACGCTGCAGGCGCGGGCGAGTCAGTCGCGGCAGGCGCGGGCGAAGCAGGCGCTGCAGGCGCGGGCGAGACAGTCGCGGCAGGCGCGGGCGAGGCGGTCGCGGCGGGCGTGGGTGAGGCAGGCGCTGCAGGCGCAGGCGAGGTAGGTGCAGCTCCCGCACGCGAGGCAGGTGCAGCTCCCGCACGCGAGGCAGGTGCAGCTCCCGCAGGCGAGGCAGGTACAGCGCCCGCCGGCGAGGCAGGTGCAGCTCCCGCAGGCGAGGCAGGCACCGCGGGGGCAGGCGAGGTAGGAGACGAGGCAATCGCGGCAGGTGCGCGCGATGCAGTCACGGCAGGCGCAAGTGAGGCAGGCGTAGAGACCACAGGCCCGATAGTAATGATAGCCGGATCAATGGTGACCAGCGACGTTCCCACCCCGGAGGCACCCCGGATGGACTCACCCTGTGGGGAAGACTCCCCCAGCCGACGGGAGGCCTTACAGGTGGGAACGTGAGACGCTGCCTGGGTGAGAATGGCAGATAGGTCGCGGTACGACAGTGCCTCAAAGAACAGCGCGTCGCGCGACTCAACAATGCGGTGTCGTCCTGCATCCCAGAAACGCCACGCTTTGGAGCGCAAGGAGACACCGAGAAAGGCATACATCCAGCCGCGCGGAGAGACCTTGGACCCCTGCTGGTCTTCGGTGTACCAGACGCAAGCCAAGGAACCCCAAACGCGAGCAAGCATGAGGTCCGCACGGTGACCGAACCACAGCTCATACGGCGTGACGTGGTCCGGCAAGGGACCATGCGGGAGGCGGTTCCAGACCCACGTCATGTAGGCGAAGCCCTCGAAGGTGAAGGACTCCGGGAGACCGCACTCAGCGCACATAGCGCGAACCGCATCCTCCATGGTGCGGTTCCAGCGCTCAGACACACCGTTCTGCTGTGGCGTAGCAGGCGCCGAGAGCTGGTGACAGATACCAAGCTCGGCGAAGTGAGTGGTCAGCTCACCGAGATACTCACCGCCGCGGTCAGAGCGGAAGGTGTGGAGGGAGTGACGAGACTAACGCTCAGCCATCACGAGCCACAAGCGCACGGCAAGAGCGGCATCGCTCTTGTGCCGGAGGCAGTAGACCCACCACATGCGGGTGAAGTCATCCGTCTGGGTAAGGACATACCGACCACGGTCAGCGACAGACTCGACAGGGAGAGGTCCGAGGAGGTCCGAGTGGACAAGCTCCTAGGGACGCTGCGCGCGAGTAACGGAGGCAGGGTAGGTGCAGCGATGCATCTTACCCTGAGCGCAGAACAGACAGTCGGTCTTAGGCGGCTTCTCGAAGGAAGCCGCATCAAGACCGAGGGCGGGCTGTGTACGGATGAGCTTGGACACAGTGTCCGTGCTCACATGACACAGGCGCCGGTGTAACAGGCGCCGGTGGTCAGGAGACAACACCCCCGTGACAAAGACGCGAGCAGACAAGGAAGGGGAAGAGTCAGGGGGAGAGCAGCGCGCTATGCGATATAGAACATCCACAACAGTGGCCCGCAACACAACCGTGGAAGTGTCAAGTGCTGTGATCGTGGCATCATCAGAGGAGTGGTGAATAGGAAGACCCATCCTCGTGCAGGCACGGACAGAGAGCAGGCTGAGCTCGAGATCAGGCACGAAAAGCACGTCAGAAAGGTACACGGGACCAGACGGACCATCAAGCCGTACGACCCCTGTCCCCTGAACAGGTAGTGACTGCCCAGGATCTGTCCGCACTGACCGAACAGACCCAACAGGGCCAAGCACGACAAAGGCGGTACGGTCGCAGGTCATGTGGTGAGTGGCCCCTGAGTCAATGATCCAGTGGCCACTCGCCTCACGACCTGTGGTGGTCACGGTACAACGAGCAACAGAGCACGCTGCCTCCGCTGGACGCTCAGCAGGTGTGGCAGGACAGCGGGACAATGCACGACGATGCGACTCATCCAACCACTCTGTGTTGTCAGACTCATCCTCACCAGGCGACGCAGCCCCCCCACAAGCATGACCACGTGCAACAAACACAGATGGACAGTCAGTCTGTGGACCAATCGACTGTGACAGCACACTCGCACCTCCCTGAGAGAGAAGTGCTAGCAGTCGACGTAGCTCTACGATGGTCTGGTCCCTCGGGTCCGGCGTGGTGCTCCCTCCGGATGGCGGCAGGCCTGCCGCCGGTGCTGCACCCGAGGTCGCCGCGGCACGGGCTGCTGCTCCAGTGCGGATCCGCTCCTCGTGGGCTGCCTGAAGACCGCGGGTGATCATCGCCCAGTCCAGCTCCTGCTGACACTCAGTGTAGCGATGAGGTCCGCCGCAGTTGTGGCAGCGGACAGCCCGTCCGGTGCCACCAGAAGGCTGCTGCAGTTCCTTCTTCTTTTTCCCCTTCTTCCCCTTCACGACTGCTGCAGTGGTTGTCGGAGCAACACGGGAGGAGGCGGGAGAGGAAGAGGTGGAGCTGGTGGGGGTGAAGGCGGACGACGGTGTGGAAGGCGTAGAGGACGTCGCTCCCACTGCTGCTGCGGCCATGGTGCCCTGCCGATGCGCGCAGGCTGCCTCGTCAGCCGTCGCGACCTGGATGAAGTACCGCTGCGCCCTGGGCAGCAGTTGCAGGGTGTCGGACATGGACGTGAGGACATCCTGGTCGAGGCGGGAGAAGGTGTCAGTGAGCTCAGGGCGCACTCCCAGCATGATGGTGCCCAGCGCCCAGAGCTGAGAGCCGCCTCTGGTGCCCAGGCGAGTGTACAGGCGCATGGCCCGACGCCAATAATCAGCTGCTGACTCCGAGGGTCCCTGATGAAGAGAGTGGAACTCGCGAAGGCGCACGGACCGGGTCGCGTGAGTCTCTGCTGCAAATAGGGTTAGCGCTAGCTCCCAGCCGCGGTGCGGGTCTGCGCCTGCTCCCGTCCCAGGCGCGCCCAGGAAAGGGCGGAAGTCGACCACTGTCTCCTGTGGAACTGCGTATAGCAGTCCACGCATGGCACGCGCTGCCGTAAGGGACTGGAGCGGATCAGCCGTCTGGTACTGGCTGTGGTAGTAGGGCCTGACCCCCTCCGAGTCCGCCCATACCTGAAACAGCACCTCCCAACAGTCAAACCCTGCTTTGCTGTCGTAGCGAGGCGGGGAAGTCTCGAAGTCCTTGGGTCGTCGCTCCGTGGGGAGCTGGACCTCAGGTGGTGCTGGGAGCGGACGTGGGAAGGGCATGAGAGGCATCAACGCTGCTCCCCCAGCGGCACCCGAGGCCTGATG
>SZWC01003616.1:34104-48985 GCA_023375785.1 Penium margaritaceum
GGAGAGAGAGAGAGAGAGAGAGAGAGAGAGAGAGATGTGCCCAACATCTTGACCCATCCCAGCCAGAATCGTAGAAAAGGGGGGAAGGGACCTGAGAATGTGTGCTAGAAGCAGGCAAATCGCTCAAAAGGTGGACCGACGCACAGTCGACCCACGCACACAATGGACTGCTCTGGATCACAGTACAGTGCACCCATGCGTGTGCACAACACCTTGTGTGCGACACACTTGGGCACCACAGCACACTGCTAGCACAAACTGCAATGTGCGACATGAGGCGCCATGCATGCATGCATGCATGGCATGCAGCATACCAGGGACAGGGAGGAGTCGCCATCATCCACGATGCAGAGGCAGCCGCGCACGCACAAGTTGTTGGCACAGCCGGTCGGGTGCACCACCACGTTGTCCCTGGAAAACAGAATCACACCACCTCCGCGAGCTGAACCCGTCGCCGAGCCTGATGCGACCGCCTCTGTGCACAACTCCTCTGCTGTCGATTCCGCTGCTGCTGCTGAGGCAACAGCTGCGTCCGCCGAAGCATCTGGTCCGGCAGCTGCCAAGGAGGCGACGTCAGAAGCAGCAGTGGCTGCAGACGGGGTTGCAGCAGCAATCGCTGGGTCACAAGCAGCCAATGACTCCTTCTGTTCAGACCTAGCAGGAGCAACGACATCGCCACCTGCTGCAGCGGCGGCTGCTGCACCAGCGGAGGGCCTAGGAGAATATGTGGGCGTGTCTAGGTTTGAGCTTGCATTGAGGTCCACCGGACCTGAACCGTCGCCCGTTGGATTCAAATCACGAGCATCCCGACGCAATGACGCTCTTCCCACCACACTCTCCTCTCTCCCTTCTGCCTCCCCTTTCTCCTCCTTTTCCTCCTCCTCCTCCTCCTCCTCCTCATCGGCAGCCTCACTGAGTTCCGCCTCGCACAATGCGCGATGGCTGGCAGCTGCTGCTGAGAAGGTCGCACTCGCGCCAGCCGGCTGTGTGGGACCGGCTGAAACCTCGAGAGAGTTCTGGGGCACCACCACCCCCTGGCTGGAACAAGCAGGAGGCTGGCGCGTCCCCTCCGCTGCCTCGGAAGCCTGACCTGCCGCCCGCCCCTCCCGCTCCTCCCTCGCCTCGTCGCACTCGACGTCGTCCGGGCCCACGTACACAAAGCTGTCCGCATCGAATCCAACATCGTCCGGTCGTTCCTCACCGAGAGAAAGAAGCGAAGCCTCCGCCATACCTAGCGGCTGCCGGGCTGCTGCGGCTGCGTAGGCCGGAGCAACGCCAACATCCTGGCTGGTCCCCTGGGTCCCCTGAGAGCCTGATGTGACTGCTGTGCTGCTCTGGCCGCCTGCTGCGTCAGCACCTGGGCTTGCAGCGGCAGCGTAGGCGGCGTCATGTGGGTAGGCGTAGGCCGGATAGCCGAAGAAGCGCTTGTCCCGAGCCATCGTCGCCCACGTAGCCCTCGCACTAAGCTTTCAATTTTCAACGAACGGAGCTGCTTGCCGTCGTGTGTCACCAAATTCAACTGCCTACGTAAAACCGAGCCTGCGGAGGACGGAGGAAATCAGACGTAGCCGCAAAGAGATTTTCGAACCGTAAGTGTCATGCATCCTTCAACGCCCCAGTCGCCGCTTTGAAGGCAGGAGAGGACGAGCGCGCGAGTCCACGCAGCCATGGCGCACTGGACGCCGCTGACACAGCAGCAAGGGTATGTGCGGCCACCGTCGAGGTTCGCGATAGGCCCCTCCGCTGATACCCGAATGCTGTGAGGAGCCCTCAGGAAAAACCAAAAAGTCTTTTCCTCGTCCCTCCCCTCCGAGAAGCGCCTTCTTCGTAGCTCTCACATCAGCGACTTGTTGTGCAAGTCTTGTCACCGAGTTCCATCGGCTTCCATGGCCATGTGGCTCTGACGATGACGGTGGACGATGACCCCTCGCGTCGTCCATCATCCCACCATGCGTCGTCGGCTTCCAGCTCGCTCCACATCCCGCCACCGAGCTCTTCCACATCTCCTCCTAGTGCCAAGTGTTGCATCGTGCGGCAGGATGTTTTTACTGAACATCGCCATGCGAGAGAACGTAGTAATGGATATGAGGCCATGACGTCGTCCATCCGAGATGCCGACATCCACCTCACGTCCAAGGGTGGGATCCGGATGGGCATGGATGTGCGGCCGACGGCGCGCGTGGATAAGGCGTGCATGGGCAAACCCTAGCCGCCTGAAACCGGCCTTCCGCGAACGCTCCGAATGTTCTTTGTGTTGACTCGCCAAGGGCGCTTTTTGCGCGACGCTGTACCCGACTCGGAAAAACAAACCTTGTACCGTTGACTCGCGCTCTTTTCGTCGTATAACCAGTCAATCTAGACATCAGCCCGGTAACGTTCATACAATCATGATGGGGCACTTCGACCTCGGAGCCTTGGTTACTTGCGCGGTTGGTACGGGGGCCCGTTTCGATATCTGACTAACCCTTCGGCCCCGCCGGCCGATCTGACTGACCAGAGGGCCCGGTCGCCCAATCTCGACTACCTCAGGGCCCGTCCGCTATGTACTGGCAGTCTAGGGCTCGATCCGGAAACATCGGTGGCGAGCGTTCTCCCATGTTAGTCGGTGGGTAGCGAAAAAACTGGCAAACCAAATTGATTTTTTTTTATGTAACATAGTTGAAAGACCGAAACGTGTCAACAGAACAGGTTCCAGTCGTGTTCTCCTTCCATAGCTCACGGTTTAAAATCTCACGAAATCGTCCGATGGGCTTTGTGCGCTTTCTGCCTGTGAACAGTCGTCCGAGATAGCGAGCTTGGTAACACACCGGCTATCTAGAATCGCGCCGGCAACTGGTGGGCCCTGTTGTTGACCGCCGCCCGAACACGGGTTCCGGCGCTGATGGATCGGGCTATGCGGGTCCTCGCGTTGGGACAAGGCAAGAACCCAGGCCCCAAGGTCGATTTATCCATCATGATGTACGAGGTCAAAAACCAAAAACGGAGGAGTGACCATATACCCACAGAATTCCCGATACCTACCGCCGTGTCCAGATTTCGCACAATAATCACCCCATATCCAAACGTCGGAACTTGAATAACGCGATGTCCACCGGACTGGACATTACCCACGACACACACTAGATGTTTTATATATCTACGCCATATCCATCGATTTTCCACTTTACTATGCTATGTCCATTTTCGGACAAATGGCAAGTCGGTCGATGATGAATGCTCCCCAGTTGGCCGAGCAGATACTGTGTGCGATGACGCCTCGTTCGCCTACTCTCCTGACAGGTTGTTCTACTGTCTTTTTCTAACCAACAATGCATGAATGTAGCGTACGAGCTCATTGGACGTTGTCATCGCCGTAATTGAGCGACGGTCACGGCAATGAGCGGTGCACGCGTGATGATGTGTCCTTTAAGATATGTTTTCCGATGGTCGCGGATTCGAACTCGGGCTACATTTTACAGGCATCACAGCACGAGAGTATGACCATTGGAGACGCACGAATAATAACGCCTGCATTCATACCCAGATACCCCAGGTTCGATGAGTACGTTCCCTCGCCGAATGTAAATTCCTTCTTCACACACATTTAGAGTACATTAATTCATTAATACCTAGCGTGTTAGAAATGGAAAACAGCGTTAACGTTTACAGCTCTGCAACATTCGGACTAATTCCCTTATACCCACCTTTTGAGCATCGTAATTCCCGCATACCCACATTTTACAAAAAAACGAACATAATACCCACTCTTTTTAACTGGTGACCGCATTGCCCACAAAGTGCGAATAGCAACTAACCGTGAACGCGGTACCCACTTCTGAAAAATCCTGACTAGAATACCGGTATTTTATGCATGTTCTTGGAACGGTGGGGATTATATGAAGTATATGTTAGGATTCTACAGATTCATCACGATATTTGTTTTCTTATTGTTTATATGGGATGCGACGGCGAATACAACAGCACAAATGTAATGTTTTCAGTTATTTGCCAAAATATCGATGAATATGGTCGCCTTTCGCAGCCAGTTTTGGCTGGGGTGCATATTATGAAGTTTCCGTCCGATGTCGTCTCCACAACGTGGCTATTTCGCATCGTTGAGCTCGTTCTTGCATTCAACGGGTGGGGTTCACCTGCCGGCATGGACAGCCGTGCTCGAGTGTGGTCGAGTGGTGGTCCACTCACTTTTTTGCACACTACGCGCAAAAAAGCAATACTGCACGTTGCCAAGACATCGCACGTCGGAACGAGGGAAGCGAGGCCGACGACGTCGGCTCCTCTTCTTAGAGCATCGACAGATAACGTCTGTTAAGGGCCTGTTGTTATCGTTGTAGCGACTTAGCTTGAAAGTTACCATTCTTTTGTAATATTTGAGACATTAGATTGTCCTATCCGACGGCAAATCGTCAACCTTAACATACGTTTTTCATCTTAAACTACATCGGACATAATACAATATAATATTTCTCAGTACAAATATTCGAGATCTTCAATCGTACATAAGTATTGCAGATATATATAACACAAACATCTACCTCTTTAAAAACATGCATAGTCTTGGTTCGTAAGATTGTAAAAACTAACGGCTGAAAGGTTTCCTCGTCTGTTCGATCGACTTAATAGGCACGGATTTGCTTTTGATGCTTGACCTCTTTTAAAAATAATACGCGGACGACCTCGTCGATGTTGCTTTTGTTCTTCCGGCGTGCGATGCATGGTGCGATACACAGTAAGAAAATGGGGCATGTTTCACCTTGCAGGGTACTGTCTTTCACACTTCCGATGCAAGGTCTTTCCTCGCTTCCATGTCTCGTGTTGCACGAGATATGGAACGAAAGAAGCGAGGGCGACGATCTCGCACCCATCTTTTTGTCTCGGGGGCTCTACAAAGAATCGGAGAGAACTTTAATATTTTCGTTGGGGAATATGACAAACCATATTGTTCGATCTATCTGGCAAATAGAGATCGTGTCGTTCATTTTTCCTCGAAGTGTATAGTCCCTCAACAATGAGGAGTGTTTTGAGCAGATCCATTGTCGACGAACAACCAATGGTGGTAAACGAACCAATCTTTCCACGATTTGTTCGTTTACAAATCGTGGAACGATCTGTAAACGAACGAATATTAGTACGTTTCATAAAGTAAGATTAGTTCCTCAATGACCAATTTCACTTGCGACAGGGATGATGTGGGGTCCGTTCTGCAGGATTCGCGGTGTCTAGGAGCACGAGCCTTGGACATCCGCTCGTCATGTCCAAAGTCACCTCGTAAAGAGTGGGTAAAGCGTGCATCGTTTTTTAATTTTGGACATCATGGTCACCAATTAAAAAGTGTGGGGAGAACGGAAGGGACCTGCCAAAAAGTGGACATAGTAGTCATCTTCTCCCATGATTGGTTATTACGTAAATAAAATGTTCAAACGTGGGTAACCTACGGAGAAATTTTTCAAATGGTGGGTAAAAAGGAATCTGCCCCCTGCAATTTTAGTCTGGATGATTGAAAGGGCTTACAACAGGAGAATGGGAAAACGTACATAGCAGTGGGAATGTGGACCAACCATCAATATCTCATTATCCCTTGTGTCCTCATGGACGTCCACTAACTATCCACTCCGTAATTGGGGGTGGAAGGGAATACAGCCAACTTATTATGTCGTAGACAGCACACAGCTGGCCTGGCTGGCAGCAGTCTTGGGCTTCCTCATCGTCGAAGTCTTCAGCACAGTCTTCGTACTCCGTGTTGCTGTCAACATCATAAAACGTCTCATTTGCCTCCTCGTTCTCTTCCGCTTCACCATTTGAAACAGTTGAAGAGTCTTCTTCTGTTGGACATGTGCAGTAGTACACTTTGGTCACCTGGGTAGGACCCCTCCCGGGCCACAACTTGAAGAACACATACGTGGTACACACTCCAGCCAGGAAGGACAAAACTACTGGATGTCCCATTGTGCATTCAGCATGTTCCATAGTCAGTTTGCTCTGGCTTGCATACAAGAGTTGAGCAGAGTGCATCACCTTCAACAAACAATGTGGAGAGAGGACAAAGAATGAGCCTGGGTTCTTCCTCAAATACTTCTCACACCTCTTCCATGGATACATCGTAATTATTTGTGGAAACATTTGCACGGAATACCCACTTCTTCTAGACATGATATAAATTTTTCTTTCAAAACAAACGTATACAAGTCCAAAGTACAGCTCCTACTATGAGGCCAACTACTGGACTAGGGGCTTGTCCATGTCTTGGGACACATGATGTCTGACCCGCCCCACCATGTCTTGGGACACATGATGTCTGACCCGCCCCTCCATGTCTTCGTGTACTTTCTGCCCGTCTGCCCCCTCCTTGTCTTGGCGACGTGCTGTATGAGCCGCCCCACATGGTAGCCTGCTTGTTTGAAACAGTCATGGAAGCTCTCTCACCTGCATGGAGCAGTGGTACAACATTAGCACTGGGGTTACGCAACAAGTGGCAGACAAAATGTATAGGAAAACATCATAGTTTACATGTGTGGAAGGCACAACTACACTACTTACATGTAGGTGTCGTCCTCCACCTCGTCGGTTTCGTCGTCCCACTGATCTTTGACGCGACAGGCATCCTGCACGACTGCTACCTGTTGGAAAATCTCCTCACGACGCTCCCACTCATGCTTCTCCCTTAGGTCCTCGTACCTGTCCTCGTCCTCTTCCTCCTCGTCAGAGTCATCCAAAATGTACCTCTCGGTGTTGTACACCTCCTCTTCACCGGAGTCATATGTGTTGTCGTTCTCTGGATCGTACATTGGTCCTGCACCTGCACCAGTTGCTGCTGCAACACGTCCAACTGCTTGTGCAGTAGCGGCTGCACTTGTGCGTCCACTTGCTTGCCCAATAGGTGTAGCAGTTGTAGCCGCTGCTACAGCTCTTGCTGAGTTCAAGCCCCCAAGGCTTGGTCCTTGCATGTTTCCACTCTCGCCTGCAGCCTTGCGCGCATCTGCCCGTGCATCTGCCCAGCCGGTCCCAATGACACCCGCCCCTGTGTCCTCAGCACCCTTTGTCCCAATGGCGTTAGCTGCAGCCTGACCTGTAGCCCCTCCTTCACCTGTAGGCACGCCTGGGAAGCGTCCGGCTGCTGTTTCTGCTACGATGGTAGCCTCGGTGCGTTCTAGCCGACGCAGCAGGGCATTTGCTACTACTGCTGTCGCACCACTGACTGCTGGAGGGTTAGTGCACTTCTTTTTCGTGTGCCCTTTCACACCACATTGGGGGCAAATGTAGTTCTTCTTGCGCCGATCATCCCGCTCCCACCTTGCGCTCTTCGGACGACCTGGACCACGCTTGGGCTCCGGCTGCCGCCACTGCTTGTCTTCTGGGTGTTTGAGGTGGACGGGGTTCACCCGGACATGGGATGGTTGTATGTTCTCCGGTATGTCATGCGTGTATGATGCACGTCCACCAACGCCTCTGGATTGTCCCCCCTACGAATCATAAAAGCACACGCATGCACGCAGGGCTGCCCCCACTCCTTCCACGCACCACATGTGCACGTCCTGTCTTGCACGTTCACCCGCCGTGGACGGTTGCTCGGCCCTGTCACCGTTCCCGAATGTGGACCCTCTTCTTCCACCTTGTAGTCCACGGTGCTGACGGACGCATTGAGCATGCACTTCTCTGGGGTTGGTGCAAACTGGCCCTTCACTAGCTTGCTGAGCTTCCGTTGGTCTCCAAGTAGCCGCTGCACCCACAAAACAGTAGAAAGGAAAACGTTTGCAGACCTCGACGATTAGTGCGTTCAAAGATTCAGCGGCGTTAGGCGTGTTGTGTCCGCCTCGCCCAAGGGGGCAGTATAACCTTCTCCACTCCTCCCTCGGGATCCCACCTAGTTTGCACCCAACAGCATCACAGCCGCGCGTGTGGAGATCCGGCGTAGTTGCTCGCACATTTGTAAACATGGGTACCGCTCGTATTTCATTTTCGATTATGGACAGCACTGATATATCGAGCGAAAGGATGGGTACCGTTATATTTTGAATCTCAAACGAACTTCAATTTGCGTTTTCGATGTTATGTTGTAAAATTGCGTGCTACACACACTGGCAAGTTCGTGCGAGGACTCTCGCATCTCTCCTATCTCGTCCCTCGTCCCCCTCCCTCGTCATCACTCGCTCGCTTGTGAGGAGGGCAAGCGGGGGCGAGGGCATGAGGACACGAGGCACAGCCCTCCAGACCCTCGCGGCCCCTCAGCCATTGATCGGGGTCAGGCCGCGATCGGCGGCTGGCAGCTGGCCAACTGGTGGCCGGCCAATCACTAGGCCGGCCACCAGCCACCCATCCGGTCGGCAGCCAGCTGGCCGGCAGCTAGCGAAGTGCTGGTCTTCGGCCAGCCCTCGCTGACCCAAAGGGTGGTGCGCAACCACCCCTCGCTTCAGCGAGAAGGGAGGGCCAAACCGGCCCACTCCCATTTGAGAAAGGTGTTCTCTCAATCAGGCGTCCATTTGCAACGCACATCTTTTCGCGTGAGCATGGCTAGCGGTGCTACCAAGGTCGAGTACCCTTGCATAAATGGTCAAAAGTAGTTTGCAAGGCCGAGGAAAGACCAAACCTCTCCAATATTTTCTGGGCGTTGCCAGTCCACCACAATTTGGACCTTTTGTGGGTCGGCACGACTACTTTCCTTGCCGACGATGTGTCCAAGGTATTCGAGCTCATGCTGTGCAAACTTGCACTTGCTCACTATTGCATAGAACTACTGTTCCCGAAGGATTATGAGTACTTTGCACAAATGTTCTATGTGATCTTCCATTGATTTGGAGAAGACCAGGATGTCGTCCAGGTAGAGCAAGACAACCTGACCGAATTGTTTAGGCAAAATTTTGATTCGTTTCTCCTTGGAAGGTTGCCGGGGCATTCCTTAGCCCAAAGCACAAATCCCGGAATTGATAGTGTCCCATATGCGTTCAAAACGCTGTTTTGGACACATCGTCTTCCGTAATGCAGATTTGATGGTACCCCTCAGACAAACCCAAGGGCAAAAAGATGCTTGCCTCTTGGGTTTGGTCAAACAGGTTATCTATCTGCGGTAAGGGGAATCGATTATTCACTGTCAGCTTGTTTAGCGTCCGGTAGTCCACACACATGTGTAAACCACCGTCCTTTTTATTCACAAAAGGATTTGTGCACCGTATGGCGAGCTACCCAGCTCAATCGACCCTTTTGTAATGTATTATTTTATTTGGCGTTTGGCCTCTCGCCTTCTGGCCGGACTAAGGCAATACATGGGTCTAAACAACGGAGTTGCCTCTAGTTGCAGCGAAATTGTGTGGCCCATGAGATGTTCTGGTGGAAGCCCAACCGGTGGGTCTTGGAATACATCCAAGAACTCTACCAATAGATATTTGATCTCTCATGGCGTATCTTCCTTGACATTATTCTCCAGTTTCTGAAGTTGAGCCAAGACGTATCGACAACCTTGTCGAATATGCCTCTTGAAGTGCATCGCAAACAAGCTGGTATGGACTTTCATTCGAGTTGGTGACAGTTGTACTTGGAACCAAAGTAAAGCGGCATTGTCCTTTTCAAAGAATCAAACACTTCGATTCAAAGCACATCATAGCCTTGTTTTTGCGGAGCCAGGGATCGCCCAACACCACGTCGAACGGGTCTAGAAGGTTGAGGGCGAGCGGGGGAAAGGAAACGAGGCCACGAGGCCTCACCTTCGCGGTCCTCACGGCTCCTCATCCACTGATCAGGTTGAGGCCACAATCGGTGGCTGGCGGCTGGCTGGTTGGTGGCCGGCCGCCAGCCGCCCAACCGGCCTGTAGCCAGCTGGCCGACGGCCGGTGAAGTGCTGGCTGTTGGCCAGCCCTTGCTGAAGCGAGGGGTGGTGCGCAACCTCCCCTCGCTTTAGCGAGAAGGAGGGACAAACCGGCCCTCTCGCTATAGTCAAGAAGTCCACAGAAAGGTCGTGATACTTCTGCCATAGATTCGCGAGAGTGGTCGAAGTTGTCAGAAGTCTGGGAAGATTCACTGAGGACTAGGGTAGTTGGCCGGTTTTCCCTCGGCCGTCGGAGTGAATACCATGGACTTGCAACACGATGGGTTGCTTATGTAATAACAAAAATGGCCACTCGAAAAGATTAGGGACTCGTGTACGTCTTGTATGTAACACTCCCCCCTTTCAACAGTTACGTCCTGGTGCACATACAGTCGTGGCCTGGTGACGACAGTCATAGCCGTCGATTAGGTGATCGACGTCTCGGAGGTTGTCGTTGGGTTCCCAACTACTTTCTGTGGCGTCGTAGCCGTGCCACCTGACGAGGTATCTTGTCATTTTGCCTCATCGTCGATGGTCGAGGATATCATCGATGACGTACTCTATGTCCTCGTCTGCTTGAACGGGAGGCGGGGGAGGGACACCCCTGTCGGGGAAATTCTCTCTGGGGTCTCGGTAGCGCTTGAGTCTGCTAACATGGAACACCGCATGAACTAGCATAGTGTCAGGGAGTTTGAGTCACACAACCACGGGGGTTTGCATGCGCTTGGTCTCAAATGGTCCCAACCATCGTGGTTTAAGCTTTGAACAGTCGGCTCTGTGGAGTTTGATGTTTGCCGAGATGAGAAGGAGTTTTTCACCAGCACGAACACGTCGTCATCGCAATGTCGGTCAACTACTCACTCCATTGCTACTTGTGTCTTTGAGAGGGTTTTCTACATTTCCTCCCAAATGGTGGTAAAGTCTCGGCGTTGAACGTCAATCGCTAGAATGTTGTTGCGACTTTGTATTCTGACCGGTGTGGCAGAAAGTTTTCCATACACCATTTCAAACGGAGGTTTACATGTTTCGGTGGAAACTACATAATCATATGCAATTTTGGCGGTCGGGAGTTTTTGTACCCAATCCGTCCCGTGAAGTTCGCATAGTGTTTGGAGAAGTTGTTTGAGCATTTGAGTGGTTCTCTCGGTTTGATCGTCAGTTTCAGGATGAAATATCGTTGAAGGTTGAATTCTGTTGCCGTAGCAGGTCATCAGTTTGTGCCAAAGATGGCTGGTGAATTGACCGTCTCTTTCACCTATGATAGTTCTCGGTATGTGGTGTAGCCACATAATGTTGTTTTGAAACAACCATGTTGTTCCCTCGGTGGTGAAGGTGGTCGTTGTTGGAATGAAGTGGGACATTTTGGAAAACCTTTCGATGACCAAGAGGATTGTGTCAGGTCCTTCGGATGTGACCAGTAATCTTGTGATGAAGTCCATGGATATGTCAGTCCACGGTTCCGTCGGAATAGGGAGCACTTGCAGAAATTGGGATGGTCGTGTGGGACAGGAGTTTTGTCGTTGACATGTGTCATAAGTTTTGCAGAACGCTTGTGGCCACGTTGGATTGCATCTTGTCCCACCAATAGTTTTCTGCGAGCCTTTTCAGCGTCTTGTCCTCTCCAAAGTTTCCATCTGGTCCTGTGTTGTGACATTCTTTGAGCAGCATTCGGCGAAATTCATCGTTTGAGGGGACGACTACTTGGCGAGTGAAGCGTCGTCGCCAATACGGTGCGTCGTGTCAGAATTTTGCCTTCTCCTACCCGCCGTGCTAGTCGTAGCCTCGTGCAAACAGCCGCTCCAGGCACGGGTCTCGCTGTAGTAGTAGCATTGCCACCTTGGCGATTCAATCTGGTTGCAGATGAGTGCATCCACTGGGTTGATTTTGCTTGGCCGGTACTCGATATCGTAGTCGAACCTGGAATCAAGGAGCTCCATCCATCGGGTTTCACATCGACTGAGGTTCGGCTGCGTCTTCAAATATTTTAACGCATGGTGGTCGGTGCGTATGATGCATCGGCTGTTGATGAGGGCAGTGTGAGGGGGAGACTAGGAGGAGAGGGACGGAGGGGAGTGGAAGAGGCGGGTGACGGGTGGACCCGGGAGTTAGTCGCGGGACTAACTGTCCCGCTTAGCTATGAGGGGGGAGTGCTCTCGAGAGCTGTGAGGGGGGAGCGCTCTCGAGAGCTGTGAGGGGGGAGCGCTCTCAAGAGTTGTGAGAGGAGGATCGAGGAGTTGAGGACTTAGAGCGGAGGAGGATCGAGCGAGAGTGAAATTACGGAACTGGAATTGAAAAGTGAGCGTGAGAGGCCTGGGTGCGTGACCCCTATCGGGTCGCACCCTAGGTCTCGCGTGGCTTGCCACATCGTGTGGTGAACCACGCGAGATACAGGTGACACAGCTCGAGTGAACGTCGAGCGTGTCCCACAAACGCAGAGTGTAAGGAGACGTACGTCTCGCAAGAAGTACGTACGAGCAGAAGTCAAGGACTAAACTAGGCTGGCTAACCCAAATAGTAGTAAACGTTTGCTACTTTAACACGATAGCGTAAGCGAGGGTGGATGCCCCAAGCAGAAAGCTTGAACACCACACCACAAGCGCACAAGGACCACGAGGACCCATCAGGAGCACCCACCTGTGGACAGCCAGCCGGAGGCCCTCACCCAGAGGCATCCCTCCAGGAGCATCCATCCAGCCGCACCTGGCTGGGGGCAGCATCCAGGAGTACCCCACCAGGAGCGCCCCTCTAGTAGCACCCCTCCAGTAGCGTCCATCCAGAAGCGCCCAGCAAGGAGCACCCCTCCGGGAGCGCGCACCCAGCAACGAGCAGCGAGGAGCACCATCCAGAGGTAGTCCACCAGAAGCGCCCATCCAGGAGCACCCTGCCCGAGGCGTCCAGCCAACGGCACTCGACCGGAGGAGCCCGCGCGGAACGGCACACCGCCAAGGACAGGGCCGCGTGGTCAAGGACCTGCACACCAATGCCCAGAGGCACACGGAGACGGAGTCACACGTACAAGGTGCGGAGGGGGGGGAGAACGGGAGGGATGGGGCAGGGAAATGGACGGCGAGTACGGAAGATCCTGCAGGGGATGGACACACGGAGTGGAGAAAACCTGTATCAGGTGCATGAACGCAGGTGCAGCATGCAAGTGGTCATCGAGCAGAGGACCAAGGGATGCAGGCAGAGAGAACGGGAAGGGAAGGAGGGACATCCGTCCACCGGGGGAAGGGTACGAAGGCCTACAATAGCAATACTCGCGGCGAAGGCAGGCTGGTGGAGAGCCTTTGTGAGAAAGTCTGTGAGCTGGTACTGAGTAGAGATGAACCGGAGAGAGACATCGCCTGCCTTAACAACGTCGTGCACATAGTGGTGCTCAACATTGATGTGCTTGGTGCAGCGATGGAGGGCACCAGCATTCCGGGAAATGGCCAACCCACTCTCACTGTCTGTGTGGAGGGACACAGCCGGGGTAGGAAGGTGGTGTTCGTCGAGAAGGCGACGGAGCCACACGGCCTCGGCGGCAGCATCGCCCAGAGCCATGTACTCAGCCTCCCCAGTGCTGTGAGCCACGCCTCCCTGTTTCCCACTACGCCATGACACAGCAGCAGAGCCCAGAAGAAAGATGAAGCCACTGCGGCTGCGAGCATTCGAGTCGCGGGCGTAGGCACTGTCAGCGTAGCCCTCCAAGAGCGGCACGCCGGACCCGGCCTGGAAGACAAGACCAGCCCAGACAGAACCGAGGACATAGCGGAGGACGTACGCGGCTGCCTGCAGGTGAGCCGTGCAGGGCTCGCGGGCGTACTGGGCGAGGAAATTCACCGCACAAGCGATGTCCAGGCGAGTGGTGCCAGCCAGATACGTGAGTGCACCAATGATGGACTGGAACGTGATGGCGGACTCCAGCGCACCTGACTCGATGTCGTGGGCCACACGGAGAGCGAGTTGGGTGCCCGATGGCATGGACGAGGAGGTAGCAGAGAGAGGACGGGAGAGGTCAACAACAGAAGAGAAGCGGTCGGCGAGGGTCTGGACATAGCGCTCCTGATGAACCAACAGACAGCCGAGGAGACGCTCAATCTGCATACCCAAGAACATGGTTGCGAGGCCAAGGTCCTTCATGAGATATGCCGAGGAGAGGAGACCCTTGGCCACAGAGATCGCAGAGGAAGAAGGAGAGGTGATGAGAAGGTCGTCTACATACACCAGAATGAAGGCAGGCACGAGTGCCATGCCCCCAACGAAGAGGGAGGGGTCGGACTGACTGGGGCAGAAACCACCACAGACAAGGGTGGACGAGAGTTCCTCGTTCCAACAACGAGGAGACTGACGAAGGCCGTAGAGCGCACGACGGAGACGGCAGACGCAACCGGTGCCATCAGAGAAACCAGGGGGCTGGACCATGTACAACTCCTCCTCCAGATGACCGTGGAGGAAGGCATTGTTCACGTCCATCTGGTGGAGCTCCCACTGAAAGTGAGCTGTGAGGCAGATCACGATGCGACTCGTCGTGAAACGACCGACGGGGACATACGTGTCGGTGAAGTCGACACCGGGGACCTGGGAATAGCCTTTCGCGGTGAGACGAGCCTTGTACCGGTCGAGGGCACCAGAGGCGGTGAACTTCTTGCGCAGGACCCACTTGGCCTTGATCGCCGTGCGATCGGGAGGGAGGTCAGCGAGTTTGAGCACACCGTGCTCAGCCAGAGTGGAGAGCTCTGTGACACAGGCCGCGTGCCAGGCAGCAGCGTCAGGGCGAGCAAGAGCGTTGGCAAGGGTGAGTGGGTCGGACTCATCCAGAGAGGGGGGGGAAGAAGCGGGTGGGGCCGACGTGACCGCAAGGGCACGTGCAGCAGATGCCGGTGTGCTGACGAAACAATGGTCGGTGCACACATCAAGAGCGTGGCAGAACTCACGATGGAAGAAGTGGCGACCATGAGGGTGGCCCGGATGGAAGGTGTAGGGTAGCAGAGGGCGGGACGCGGGGGTGGCAATGACAGAGGAGGACAGAGGTGAGGAGGGAAGGGGGGGGAGAGTCCTCCAGAGAGAGGGGGAAGGAAGAAGGGAGGGGAGGGGGGGAAGGCGGGG
>SZWC01003616.1:50768-76796 GCA_023375785.1 Penium margaritaceum
AGGCGGAGAAGGGGCAGGTGGGACGAGTGGTAGTGCAAGAAACTACGGAGCAGGGGGAGGAGGAGGGGAGACAGACGCAGGAAGGGATCCACTCATGGTAGGCATGGGAAGAGAGGAAGGAGCGCGAGGACGGGGTGGTAAGGTACCTACGGAGGGCTAGAAGGAGGTGGAGAGGGATGGGAGGGGGTGAGAGGTCGGTAATGGGACGTGGGGTGGGGGCGCAGTAGGAGAGGAAGTGGTGAAGGTGGAGGGGTGCAAAAGAGGCGAGGTGGGGGGCACTGAGGCAGGAAGGGAGGGGGAGGGATCACCAGCGACCACAAGGCCGTTGGAGGTGTAGGCTGTGGCAAAGGCCGGGGAAGGGAGACAACGGTCCATGCGATAGGCGCCGTATGTCATCTGCTCAAAGAAGCGAGCATGACAGGACTCAATGAGGCGATGGGCGATGGGATCCCAAAAACGATGGGCACGAGAGTGAGGGGAAACCCCAAGGGTAACAAAGAGACGGCCAGGTGGATCAAGCTTGCCGGGTCGAGAAATAGGAGCCAGGTAGACAGTGGCCATAGTGCCCCAAACCACGGCCTGACTGAGGTCTGCACGTCGACCGAAGAACAGCTGGAATGGCGTGGTGTCGGGAGTAAGGGGACCATGTGGGATGCGGTTCCAAACCCACGTACGATACCGAGCCACCTCAGACCAGAAGCTGCGGCCTCGATCAAGAAAACCTGCCACAGCCATCATCGTGCGGACGCCCTCAATGAGCGTGCGGTTCCAGCGCTCGGCGACCCCATTCTGCTGCAGAGAATAGGGAGCAGAGAGCTCATGAACCACACCCTCACAGTCAAAGAACGATGCTGTGGCGCCAAAAAACTCGCCGCCGCGGTCAGACCGAAAGCGCATCAACTGGTGACGACTCTGCCGCTACGCAGACGCATACCATGACTGGATGGTCTGAGCAACATCACTCTTCGCTCGGAGGAAAAAGACCCATGTGTAACGAGAATAATCGTCGATCAAGCTGAGGACATACATGGCATGCTCAGCGAGAGACTCATCCTGGAGCGGACCAAGGATGTCAGCATGCACGAGCTCGAGAGGGGTAGACGCGCGAGAGGGGGAGGACGGAAAAGGAAGGCGATGCATCTTGCCGATGGCACAAAAGGTGCAATTGGCAGCGCAAGGGGCACGGAAGGAGGGGTCGGACAAGTTGTCAGCGGGAAGTGTACGGAGAAGGGAGGCCACGGCAGGGGAGGGAAGATGGCAAAGACGACGATGAAGAAGGTGAGAGTGAGCCGAGCAAGAGAGGGCGACAAGCGCAACGGCATCCGCCGTGGGGACAGAGACAGAATGTGGTCCGAGAACCTCGTACAGGCCCTCGCCGGGAGGCCGGTGGCCACAGAGGACGACGCGGCCACTGGCGCAATCAGTGACAGCGACGAGGTCGAGGGCGTAAGTGGTGGAAAACACGTACACGTCGAGGGTCGGCACAGATAGAAGAGAAAAATCAAGAGCTGGGACATAGAGAACAGAGGTCAGCGTGAGGGAGCCGACCGAGGAGGTAAGGCAAATCGTACCAACACCGAGCACGGGAAGGGGGGCCCCATCACCCGTGTACACCGACGTGATCACGGAGACCGGACTAAACTCTATAAACAGCTCGCGAATGGGACACATGTGATCGGTCGCGTCACCGTCCACCATCCAAGACGGAGCCACAACACGCTCAGTGCCGGAGAGGAGGCAAAAGGCAGTCGTGCGAGAGGAGGTGGAAGCTAGACAAGCATCAGGCGAAGGAAAACTGGGAGTGGAGCAAGAGGCAGGGGCAGCAAGGAGATCAAACACGGGAGACGTACCAGCAGGCGGAGGGCCGCCGAGCACATCCTCAGCTAACACGCGACGAATGAGAGCGATGATCGCATCCTCTGTAAGTGGAGGGGGTGCCCCGGGCACTGGGGGCGGACGAACGGGGGCAACAAGTGGAGGAGCGGCGAGGACCGCGGCTGGGGGAGGACCGCCAGGGGCAACATAAGCACGACCGCGAAGGAGAGCACGCTGACGCGCAATGCACTCACGAAGGTCAGGGACTGGAGGAAGTGGGCACACATCATGACGATGACCCACCACATCACAGTTCCAGCACGTGGGCGGACGAGCGCCGCCACAGCCAGGCGGAGCACGAACGGCAAGGGCATGAGCCGCCGGGGCAGGGAGGAGACCGGGCAGAACGTCAGGCAAGAGAGGCTCGGGGGAAGGGACAGCAGGCTGGGAGACTGCCCGAAAGGAGCGGAGCCCGTCTAGCAGGACGGGCCAAACTGCTCCGGGGGTCTCATATGCGACCTGAAGAGTGAGAGCAAGGGGAAAGGAAGTGAGAGCACCGGAGAAGGTAGGACCGAGGCAGCGACAACGGACGTAACGAAGGCCTGATCTGTCAAAGAGGCGCCCGCAACGAGAAGCTCGCTCTGCAGGAGCTCCGCATGGCCTAGATAGGCACCCAAAGACTCGTCAGGACGCCGGTGGAGAGCCCGAAGGTTGGCGAGGAGAGAGGTAGTGGAGCGAAAGGAGTCTGAGGAGTACAGAGCCAGAAGGGCAGCCCAAGCCTCACGAGGCCGAGCGGGGAGGGTGGTGGTCAGGACGAAGCGATCGAGCTAGCGGAGGGCTACGGTGGGGGCGGCAGAATAGAGAAGGTGAAAGGCGAGGGGAGCACGGTCAGGGTGTGTGATAGGAACAGTGGGAGCTGGATCGTAGTGCTCCCACAGATCATGCATGTGTGCCCACGAGACAAAACGAGAAGACCACTCGCTGAAGGGTGTGCCAGTAGCATGGCTGGGAGCGGAGGTGAGAGGCATCGGTGAGACTGTCGCGCGAAGGCCATGGCGGAGAAGCTGAGCAACGGACAGGGTCATAGCGTCGAGGCGAGCCTCAGTGCGGGCGAGTGCAGCGTGAGGATCCTCGGGAGCAGCACCACCAGCGACAGCAGCACCGCCAGCGGGAACAGCACCTCCGGCGGCAACTGCACCTCCAACGGCAGCAGCACCTCTAGCAGCAACACCACCACCAACGACAACGGCTCCATCGCCAGCGCCGGCAGCAGCTACACCACCTGTCGCAACGGGGCCACCAGCAGTGAGAGCTCCATCAGCGAGACCAGCAGGGAGAGCACCACCGCCGATGCCAGCTGCCGCACCACCACCTGCACCGGCCACGACACGGATGACACCAGCAGAGGCACCGCCGGCGCCAGCAATCCCACCACCACCGGGAGCGACCTCGCGGCCCGGAGCGTCGGCACCGCCCAACCCCGCAGGCCTGCGGGCGATGCCGACGTGGGGAGGGTAGACCGCAGGGCCACCGAGAGGAGGCGGGGCGATAGAATGGTCAAGACCAGGACGAGCCGCGAGGGCATCGACAATGGCCGTCGAGAGGAGCGCGTGGGGATCGCGAGGAGGAGCGGGCTGCGTGGGAGGGTGTGGAGGGAGAGGAGCACGAAGAGCGATGAGGGCAGAGGTGACAGCGGCGGCCGCAGCAGACCGAGGAGAGAGGATGGAGAAATCGTCGTCAAGGCCAGAGCCATCGGACGCAAGGGGGCTAGGAGCACGGGAGGGAGCATCAACGAACTGTGCATCAGCGCGAGCGGCTCTAGCAGGTGCCGCAGCTGCCAGAGCACCAGCGAGACCAAGCTCAGGCATGGTGCTACACGATGCTAGGGGTGGAGCAAGAGAGGAAAGGAAGAGGCGGCTACATGAGGACCGAGCAGCGAGAGGAGGTGAGTGAAGAACCATGGTGGATAGTGTGTATTTAGGGATGTTCGTTAGAGGAAGAGGGAGGGAGGGGGAAGCAAAAGTGAGAGAGGAGAAAAAGGGAGAGAGGCCGAGGCCGCCGAGTGGCCGGGAAGACACACGAAGCCCAGGGCAGAGGGGAAGGACGAGGGAGCGACACATGAGACAACAGAAAGATGTGAGCAACCGCAGACGGCAGGGGGACAACGCGCGAACAGGAACCACGAGAGAAAACAAGGGAGATGACGGAGGCGTGAGGCAGGAGGGGGTAGAAGGACGAGGGAAGGAGAACGGAGGAGAGGAGAGGGAAGAAGAGGGAAGGGGAAGGGGAGAGTATGCGAGAGGAAAGAGAGGGGGCGGGCGGGAGGACGGAAGAAGGAGGGCAATGGGAGGAGAGCGAGAGACAGAAAAGAGGGGTAGGGAGCGTACACGGATGAGGGAGAGAGAGCAATAGAGAGAGAAGAGGGGAGAGGAGAGAGAGAGAGGGAGGAAGAGGTGAGGAGGAGGAGTGGAGGTAGAGACGGAGAGGAGGGAAGGGATGGAGAGAAGGAAGGAGAGGAAGGGAAGTGAATGATTGGGGGATGAGTGGAGGCCCCACAGGAGAAAAAGGTGGCGGCGAAGGTAGGGGCAGCGGAGAGGAAGGGAGGGGAGTAGGGAGAGGAGAGAGAGATAGAAGGAGAGGAGGCAGAGATGGAAAGTAAGGGGAGAGAGAGAGAGAGAGATAGAGAAGGAGAGAGTGGAAGAACAGGGAGAGAGAGCAGAGGGGAGGAGAGAGATGGTAGGGGAGAGAGGAGAGGGAGAGAGGGGGGGAGAAGAGGCGAGAGAGGGGAGAGAAGGAGAGAGGGGGAGGGAAGAGAGAAAAGGAGGGAGAGGAGAGAAGAGGAGGGGAGGTAGAGACAGAGATGACGGAAGGGATGGACAGAGAAGGAGGGAGGAAGAGGAGGGGAAAGGGACGATGGATGAGGAAGGGAGGCCGCNGAAGGTGGCGGTGAAGGTAGGGGCACTAGAGAGGAAGGGAGGGGAGTAGGGAGAAGAGAGAGAGATAGAAGGAGAGGAGGCAGAGAAGGAAAGGAAGGGGAGAGAGAGAGATAGAGAAGGAAAGAGTGGAAGAACAGGGAGAGAGAGCAGAGGGGAGGAGAGAGATGGTAGGGGAGAGAGGAGAGGGAGAGAGGGGGGGAGAAGAGGCGAGAGAGGGGAGAGAAGGAGAGAGGGGGAGGGAAGAGAGAAAAGGAGGGAGAGGAGAGAAGAGGAGGGGAGGTAGAGACAGAGATGACGGAAGGGATGAACAGAGAAGGAGGGAGGAAGAGGAAGGGAAAGGGACGATGGATGAGGAAGGGAGGCCGCGTCGGAGAAGAGGGTGGCGGCGAGGGCGTAGGGAGCGGAGAGGAAGGAAGGGGGAGAGTGAGGATGAAGGGGTGGGACAGGAAGGAGCCGGAAGGGCCCGAGGGGAGAGGAGGGGGAGGGAGCGGCAGCGGCGAACGACCGAGGGCACGGAACACCGAGGAACGTAGGAACCAACGCAGCGAGGGGAGGGAGCCCGGGTACCGGAGGGGAGGACCAAGGGAGGAGGAGCAGGACCGCACTACGGGAGAATGGAGGAGCGCGGAAGAGACGGGACAATAAGCGGAGGGAGAGCCGAACGATGCCGTGGACCGGGGCCGGACGCCGAGCCAAAAGCCGATGGAGCCGATGAAGCAGTGACGGGGACGATGGAGGCGGAGGAGCAGGAGGTGCGGAGAACGGGGGAGCCGATGTGGAAGGGGGAGGGAGAGCAGAGAGAGGAGAGAGGGAGAGAGAGAGAGAGAGAGAGAGAGAGAGTGGTAAAGGGATGAAGAGCGAGGGAAGAAGGGAGAGAGAGAGAGAGAAAGAGAGAGAGAGAGAGAGAGGGAGAGAGAGAGACAGAGAGAGAGAGGGAGAGANAAGGACAGGATGGGGAGGAGAACAAGGCACAGGAGATGGAGAATGCGGACACGAGCCGCACGAGGGAGCACACGAGGAACAGAGAAAAGCGCACACGAGGCGCAGAGAGATGTGTAATAATCAGACAAGAGAGGGAGAGTGAAAAAGAAAGAGAGAGAGGAAGAAGAGAGAAAGAGAAGAATAAGAGAAAAAAGGAAGAGGAAAAAGGGGCACGAACACGTAGTCCAAGGGGGAGAAAAGGAAGGAAGAGGAAGAAAAAGAGGGAAAAGGAGGGAAGCGAGAGAATGGGGAAAGACAGTACCAAAAAGCAAAAAAAGGAACGAGCTCACCGAGGGGTGGAGACGTAGTCCAGGGGTAAAGGTAGAGAACCGCACGAAGGCGCACGAGCGGACCCGGAGATGGTGGCAGGCAAGAGAAAAAAAAGAGGACAAGAAGAAGATGTGAAAGAAAAAATCGGGATCGGGATGGAGCGGAGAGGGGCGGAACGGGTGAGAAAAAGAAAAAAAAGGAGGGGATGAAAAAAAGGAGAGAGAGAGAGAGAGAGAGAGAGAGAGAGAAGAGACAAAAAGGGATAGGAAGGGGGAAGGGTGAGCACCAGAGGCGGGAATAGGGAAGGCCAGGGAAGGAGAGAAGGGGAAAATGATGGGAAGAAGAAGAAGAGGAAAAGAAAGGAGGAAAAGAAGGGAGAAGCAAAGAAAGAAGAGCAGAAAAAGAGAGAGATATGGAAGGAAAAGGAATGAGGAGAGAGGAGGGAGAGAGGGGGGAGGATAAAAGAAAGAACAGGGGAGAGAGAGAGGGGGAGGGGAAAAGGAAAGAGAGAGAGAGAGGAGGAGCAGGGGGATAGAGAGAGAAAAGGAGAGGGAGTAGGGGAAAAGGTGGAAAGAAGTGGAGAGAAAAAAGAAGGGAGGGCAGAGAATGGAGAGAGAGAGAAAGGGGGGGAGGAGGAGAGAGAGGGAGAGAGGGAGGGAGCAGAGAGTAGGAGGGGGAGAGAGGGAGAAGAAATAGAGGGAGAGAAAGAGAGAGAGAGAGAGAGGGAGAGAGAGAGCGAGAGAGAGAGAGAGAGAGCAAGGAGAGAGGGAGGGAGAGCAGAGAGGGAGGGGAGGGAGGGGAGGGGAGAAGAGAGAAGAGAATGGAGAGAGAGAAGGGAGGGGAGAGAGAGAAGAGAGAGAAGAGCAGAGAGAGGGAGAGGGGGGCGCAGAGGACAAGGGGAGCAGAGAGGGCGGAGAGGGAAGCAGGGAGAGCGAGGGGAGAGAGAGACTGGGGAGAGCTGAGAGGGAGAAGAGAGGGGAGGGAGAAAGAGAGGGAGAGCCAAGGACAGACAGATGAGAGAAGGGAGAGAGGAGAGCAGAGAGAGCAAGAGAGAGAGAAGAGAGAGAAGAGCAGAGAGAGGGAGAGGGGGGCGCAGAGGACAAGGGGAGCAGAGAGGGCGGAGAGGGAAGCAGGGAGAGCGAGGGGAGAGAGAGACTGGGGAGAGCTGAGAGGGAGAAGAGAGGGGAGGGAGAAAGAGAGGGAGAGCCAAGGACAGACAGATGAGAGAAGGGAGAGAGGAGAGCAGAGAGAGCAAGAGAGAGAGAAGAGAGAGAAGAGCAGAGAGAGGGAGAGGGGGGCGCAGAGGACAAGGGGAGCAGAGAGGGCGGAGAGGGAAGCAGGGAGAGCGAGGGGAGAGAGAGACTGGGGAGAGCTGAGAGGGAGAAGAGAGGGGAGGGAGAAAGAGAGGGAGAGCCAAGGACAGACAGATGAGAGAAGGGAGAGAGGAGAGCAGAGAGAGCAAGAGAGAGAGAAGAGAGAGAAGAGCAGAGAGAGGGAGAGGGGGGCGCAGAGGACAAGGGGAGCAGAGAGGGCGGAGAGGGAAGCAGGGAGAGCGAGGGGAGAGAGAGACTGGGGAGAGCTGAGAGGGAGAAGAGAGGGGAGGGAGAAAGAGAGGGAGAGCCAAGGACAGACAGATGAGAGAAGGGAGAGAGGAGAGCAGAGAGAGCAAGAGAGAGAGAAGAGAGAGAAGAGCAGAGAGAGGGAGAGGGGGGCGCAGAGGACAAGGGGAGCAGAGAGGGCGGAGAGGGAAGCAGGGAGAGCGAGGGGAGAGAGAGACTGGGGAGAGCTGAGAGGGAGAAGAGAGGGGAGGGAGAAAGAGAGGGAGAGCCAAGGACAGACAGATGAGAGAAGGGAGAGAGGAGAGCAGAGAGAGCAAGAGAGAGAGAAGAGAGAGAAGAGCAGAGAGAGGGAGAGGGGGGCGCAGAGGACAAGGGGAGCAGAGAGGGCGGAGAGGGAAGCAGGGAGAGCGAGGGGAGAGAGAGACTGGGGAGAGCTGAGAGGGAGAAGAGAGGGGAGGGAGAAAGAGAGGGAGAGCCAAGGACAGACAGATGAGAGAAGGGAGAGAGGAGAGCAGAGAGAGCAAGAGAGAGAGAAGAGAGAGAAGAGCAGAGAGAGGGAGAGGGGGGCGCAGAGGACAAGGGGAGCAGAGAGGGCGGAGAGGGAAGCAGGGAGAGCGAGGGGAGAGAGAGACTGGGGAGAGCTGAGAGGGAGAAGAGAGGGGAGGGAGAAAGAGAGGGAGAGCCAAGGACAGACAGATGAGAGAAGGGAGAGAGGAGAGCAGAGAGAGCAAGAGAGAGAGAAGAGAGAGAAGAGCAGAGAGAGGGAGAGGGGGGCGCAGAGGACAAGGGGAGCAGAGAGGGCGGAGAGGGAAGCAGGGAGAGCGAGGGGAGAGAGAGACTGGGGAGAGCTGAGAGGGAGAAGAGAGGGGAGGGAGAAAGAGAGGGAGAGCCAAGGACAGACAGATGAGAGAAGGGAGAGAGGAGAGCAGAGAGAGCAAGAGAGAGAGAAGAGAGAGAAGAGCAGAGAGAGGGAGAGGGGGGCGCAGAGGACAAGGGGAGCAGAGAGGGCGGAGAGGGAAGCAGGGAGAGCGAGGGGAGAGAGAGACTGGGGAGAGCTGAGAGGGAGAAGAGAGGGGAGGGAGAAAGAGAGGGAGAGCCAAGGACAGACAGATGAGAGAAGGGAGAGAGGAGAGCAGAGAGAGCAAGAGAGAGAGAAGAGAGAGAAGAGCAGAGAGAGGGAGAGGGGGGCGCAGAGGACAAGGGGAGCAGAGAGGGCGGAGAGGGAAGCAGGGAGAGCGAGGGGAGAGAGAGACTGGGGAGAGCTGAGAGGGAGAAGAGAGGGGAGGGAGAAAGAGAGGGAGAGCCAAGGACAGACAGATGAGAGAAGGGAGAGAGGAGAGCAGAGAGAGCAAGAGAGAGAGAAGAGAGAGGGGAAGAGAGGAAAAGCGGGGAAGGAAAAAAAAAACGAAAAGCCGGGACGAGACCCAGCGGGGGGGGGAGGGTCCTAGAACACCGTGAGGGCGAGGCTAACAGGCCGAAAAGGCCGACAGGCCGTTTAGGGGCAGACAGCCCCGGGCTCAGAGAGCCGAGCAAGAAGGGAAGGACAGCGGGAGGGGGGTTGTCCAGAGGCCACACACAGCAAGGGGGGGCCGAGGGCCCAGAGTCCAAAGTCCAGAGTCCAAAGTCTAGGCTAGGCTAGGGCTAGAGCTAGGGCTAGAGCTAGGAGGCTAAAACGCCAAGGGCCTAACGCCCGATAGCCTAACGCCGAGGCCGGAGCGGGAAGGAGGGGGAGGCTGAGCTCCAGAGGCAGGGTCCGAGCCGAGGAGCGAAGCGAGGGAGGCGGGAAGCAGAGGCCCGAGGCAAGAGCGTAGGGCGGACACACGAAGCGGGGGGGCGAGGCCGGGCCAAGCGGGAGCGCGGAGGGGAGGAACGAACCTGCAAGAGCAAAGAAAGAAACGAGTGGTGAGCGAGAGAGTGAGAAACAGAGGGAGAAGAAAGGGGAAAAGAAAAAGAAACGACAAGGACGAGGAGGGCAAAGACGAAAGGCGAAGAGGAGGCAAGAGAGGGAAAGACGGGAAGGGGAAGAAGGGAGGGGAGGGAATGACAGGGAAGCCTCGAAAGGGGCAGACCTGGCGGGAGGGAGGGACGACGTCCACGACGTCGGACGGCGCCAAGACGATGGCGACGGGGCACAGGGACGGAAGCGACGACGGTCCAACGTCGCCGCAGCGACGGAAGCGGCGGCGGTGGTTGTAGGACAAGCGGCGATGGCCGACGGCGGCAGCCGCAGACGGAAGCAGCGGAAGCGGATAGCGGAAGCGGACGTGACGCGGAGCCCACAGGCCCTCAATGGCTTGATGCCATGTTGATGAGGCCAGTGTGAGGGGGAGACTAGGAGGAGAGGGACGGAGGGGAGTGGAGGAGGCGGGTGACGGGTGGACCCGGGAGTTAGTCGCGGGACTAACTGTCCCGCTTAGCTGTGAGGGGGGAGTGCTCTCGAGAGCTGTGAGGGGGGAGCGCTCTCAAGAGCTGTGAGGGGGGAGCGCTCTCGAGAGTTGTGAGAGGAGGATCGAGGAGTTGAGGACTTGGAGCGGAGGAGGATCGAGCGAGAGTGAAATTACGGAACTGGAATTGAAAAGTGAGCGTGAGAGGCCTGGGTGCGTGACCCCTATCGGGTCGCACCCCAGGTCTCGCGTGGCTCACCACATCGTGTGGTGAACCACGCGAGACACAGGTGACACAGCTCGAGTGAACGTCGAGCGTGTCCCAGAAACGTAGAGTGTAAGGAGACGTACGTCTCGCAAGAAGTACGTACGAGCAGAAATCAAGGACTAAACTAGGCTGGCTAACCCAAATAGCAGTAAACGTTTGCTACTTTAACATCGGCGACACTCTAGGAAACACCGCCATGTCTTGAACGCGTGCACGACCGCCAGCAATTCTTTCTCATGTACGGAGTAGTTGAGTTCTGGTCCTCATAGTTTTCGAGACATGTAGGCTACTAGTTGCTTGCCGTTGGTGTGGTCTTGCAAGAGGACTATGCCAATGGCTCAGTGTGACGCATCTCTGGCCATGGCGTAGTCGGCCGTTGGATCGGCTAATCGTAGGGCTGGCGCCGAGGTCAGAGCGTTACGCAAAGTGGTGAACGCTTCTTGTTCGCTATCTCTCCACCGCCACTTGTGTTCTTTTCGAGTGAAGTAGAAAAGAGGCGCTGACACCCAGACGTATTCCTGTACGAATCGCCAATAGTAATTTTAGAAACCATGGAAGACTTGAATTTCTCGGATGTTTGTGGGCGTTGGCCAATCAGCGACTGCTGCCAATTTTTCCATGGATCAGATCCATGGTGATCCGTCCACAATTGATGACGTGGCCCAAAAACTCGATCAAACGACGACCGAAGTTGCATTTTGTGAGTTTTCCAGAAAAATCCTCTTTTTGGAAACCTTAGAGGACTTTTTGAAGATGTCCACCGTGCTCCTCCGGGGTGCGGCTGTACACCAGAATGTCATCGAGATACACCACGACAAAATCATCGAGGTATGGTCACAAAATGTTTTTCGTTGCTGCCATGAATATTGCCGTGGCTTTCGTTAGTCCAAACGGCATTACCGTGAACTGGAAATACCCATAGTGAGTTCGGAATGCTGTCTTCTAGATGTCGGCGTCTGCCATGCGCATCTGGTGATAATAGCTACATAAGTCGATTTTGCTAAAAATTTAAGTCCCTCAAAGCTGGTCAAAAATCTCGTCAGTTCGGGAAAGAGGGTAGCGGTTCTTGATGGTAGTGTCGTTCAACACCCGATAGTCCAAGCACATGCACATTTCACCGGTTTTCTTTTTTACAAACAATACTAGTGCGGTGTGTGGTGACATGGAAGGGCTGATGAACTGTTGACCAAGCATCTCGTCGAGTTGCTTTTACAGCCCGGTCAGCTCGTGATCACCCACCCGATAGACCCCTCAAACTGCAGTTTTATTTTCCGATTTTCGTTTGATGCGATGGCCGGTGTCTTGTTGAGGAGATAAGGTTCACGGGAACTCGTCGGGGAGGATGTTCGCAAACTCCTGGATGAGCGGTGCGCACTCTTCAGGTACTATCGTGAATTTTGTTGATGCCGATGAGGCTGATGAGGCAGATGATGAGTCAGCTAGTGCCATTTCCACTTCTTCCATTGGCTCGAGATGTATGAGCCACACACAAGCTCCTTGTCGTATGCAGTGCTTAGCCACGTTGAGTGGTATCGGTTGTACAGGTTGTCACTTTTTGGCTTCCATTGCTGCTTCCACCTCTGTTGCTTCCAATGTTGGTTTCCATCGTGCACGTGGAAGTTGTCATTTGGCACCGTCGATTTCCACGTACACGTCGCCATTGTTCCAGTCGACCTGCGAATTGTGCCAGTATAGGAAATCCCATCCGAGGATGATTTTGTGATCGCTCATTGGACAAAACCTCTAGACCGTTACATCCCGTACATCTCGCACTTGTAGTCATAGTGGTTCTTGAAGTCTGTTGTATTTGCAATCTCTCGTCGACGGTTTTTCCTTCAAACACCCCTGGTTTGGTTTGCAAATCCAGTTTATGGACCATGTCGTCGCTCACGAAGGTGTGTGAAGCTCCTTCATCCAATAGTGCTGGTACCGTTCCACGACTCTTGCATTCTTGAGGCTGAACGTTTAGTAGTATTGCCGGTTGCATGGCAGGCTATGCGGCAGCTGGATCGACCCCTACGGCTTCCATGACCAATCCGATCACGGACCCAACGGCGATAAACCAGACACACCTACCAATAGCCTCGATGACGAGAGTAGGGACGACAGGTGGCATTGGATGACAGGCGTGAATCAACGAGGAACTGGTAAAACGGATCTCCGTGCTCGAAGGAATTAACAAACATCTGCTCCAAGAACTCAACTTCACGATGTAGGCTCTTCGCAACGCAAACGCATGTCAAGCGGTGCTCGTCAAGAGAAATTCGTAACTTTCGAGCAGCCCCACAATTCGTCCGGCTCCATCAAAACCGTTCAATCCTGTAAAACAAAAAGGACCGAGGATTTGGATGTGGCTGAAGACTTTGGAGGTGTTCTTCAGTGTTTTTATGGTCAATGACGATCAGAAGAGAATTGACCTCACGGCCGCGCTTTTGTGTGGCACGGCGCTAAGTTGGTGGTCTGATCTAAAGACCATCCAACGACAGCAGGAGACTGGCAGAGCATCATCAACGACCAACGGTACCCATCTCATATCGTTGACCACAGGCGTTCTACCCTTGGAGCAGATCAACCCACAGTGGCAAGACGCGCTGACGCCACCAACCGACTAGAATGAATTCTTGTACGTAATGCTTGCACGCTTTGGATGACCGAATGAAAAGTCTGACGCACTGTACAAACTCAAGCGTCTCCATCAGCCGTCCAACGTGACAAAGTATACGTGGAGATTCCACAAGATCATCACCAGAGCAGACATCGCCCCTGAAGAACTCTGTTTTCACTACAACAACGGCCTCAAGCGAGATATCCGGAGATCAATCACCAGTTTTGGCATCCAAACGGCTTACTACGGATGATCGCAGCAGCAGAAAGGACCGACAGCGCCAATAACACTTGGATCCAGGAATCCTATGGCTAAAGACCTCCAAACCACAATTGTCGTGGAAACCAAAAGAACCAACTGGCAGACACCGTGACTATGATAGAAGTTGACTCCGTTGACCAGAGGGATACGCAAACTTGTTACAACTGTAGAAAAGTCGGGTACATCGATCGCAACTGACGGAGCAAGCAGCAGACCAAAAAGGGGGGAAATAGCAGAAAAATGAGTCGGATCATGGCAAAGGGCAGGAGTAAAAGGCGCAACTCTTGCTTGTGAGGAGAGATCTGTGCCAAACGATCACCCATTTGAATGGCCTACATCACCATAGAGGGTTTCTGAGATTGCAAAATCTGACGAAGGATATGAGGACCCATTGCTGGTAGTCGGTTGCGTTCGCTTGCCTCACATCGTAGTCGCAAAGTGTGCGAAGTCTTTACACTCGAGATGCATCGACGGCTTGTGCAAGGTAGTCCTCCGGATGGGTAAAGTAGTCAGATGCCTCTCCAGCACTGCTGTACTCTGATACCAAGTGGTAAGCCGAATGGAGCGTAGGTGGTGAATAGGTAGAAGTTACAAGGGAGAATACAATATAGACATTGGGACCCTTGAGCAATTTATAAATAACGGTAATTGTACTTTGAAAACAAGTGTCGTAATGATCAAACATATATATACAAGTGTCGAGTTACAAATGATGCATAGTTGGGGTTGTTGGTTCGATTGTCGAGCGACGCGTGTGGGGTCGCGTCGTGAGTGGTTAGATTCTAGAAGGTCCGTCTAGAAATCGGTGGTCTTCAAGAATCGACGGTGAAGATGCGACATGCATCTTTATATATCCAGATTTGTCTCGGTGTGTCAAGAAGTCAACCAAAAGGTTGTGATAACATTTTTGTAGATTTGCAAGAGTGGTCGAAGTTGTCCGAAGGTTCAGGATGATTCATGTAGGATGGGGGCAGTTGGCTGGTTTGCCCTCGGCTGTCAGAGTGAATATTGTGCTCTCGCAACACAATGGGATGTTTGTGTAATAACAGAAATTCCCACTCGAGAAGATTAGGGACTCGTGTACGTTTGGTGTGTAACAGTTGGGAGGGTTTTTCATGGTGCTGGTGGAGTAACAAGTTTCCCCCTTATTAGCCGACGGGTGGTCACGAATGCACCTCAAGGTCAGTCGAGTCGCGATTGCTCTCAATTTCTCTCGCGACACGAGTTACTGCATGAGAGATGGATGACATGCCAAACGCAAATTCAAATGCCCAGGCATCGTCAAATCTGCATCGTATATTTTCTTCAAACACAATTGTTTTCTTTTTGGCTGTGTCTACGATAGTAGTTGCTGAGCCATCGAAAAGGGGTCACCGGACCAAAACAGGTCCGGCCGAACCTCAAACCGACACGCGACTCGGCAGTTCGCACGATGAGATTGTTATGTCAAAACTATTGACTCATCATTGGTACAGGGTCTTCATCTAAGGCCCCTTCAACACAAGCCGTAACAACTCTGCACCGCATTGATTCCCATCAAGATTTCGCGGACGATCCGGATGCATTGGTACAAGATGTCCTCTCGCACCGAGGCCTTGCTAAAGTCATAATAGCGCGTTTGTGTGAAATGCATTTAGCACATTTTCTAACAGATTTGAAAAGATGTTGGCCCATGCCGTCGCATTGCGTTGTCAAATTTTGGTAGAAAATGTTAAGTCCTGAACGCACACCAGTCCCTAAACTTAGTGAGTGTGCATTTCTGTTCCTACATTCATGGTCCACCGCACAACGACCTCATGATTTTTACGGCGATTGGCCGAGAGCATTTTGGCCACCTGCCCTGGCCTCCGGTGCTTTGTTCCAGATTGTTCTGACTACTTCGACCACTTTCCATATGTTCGACTCAAGTGTCGCGACTAATATCAATGTTTCGACATTGTTCGGTCAATTTCTCGACGGCCTCCCAATGCCCGCTTTGGTATGAGTTTGGATTATCAATTCTGAGGTCATTCGAGTCCTTTGGGGTGCATTGCGTGGTGTGATTTTATTGCCTGTGGATTGGATGGAGCATTGAGAGTTATTTATCCTGCCTTATTCCCTTGATGTGATAACTCGAAATGCTGGACACTCCCTTGGACTTGTTTGTAATGTTATCCAATGTCATGTGATTGTCCCATCTCATGTGTCAAGTGTCTTCTGGAACATTCAACCCGGAGCCACTCATCAAATGACATCGACTCATGCCGCTTTCCTCACATTGGGGCCTGTGGTGAAGTATTCTTTGTCTGTAGTGGCTCTAGCTCGATATTACCAGTCCAAGGTGTAGATTTTGTATATTTTGTTAGTCCATCGAGTGATGTATTGCTGCACAGTGTCCTCTTTGTGCCTGTGCTTGAGGTCAGCTTGCTATCTGTTACTGCCCTGAATGATCAAGGCATGGACTTCGTTTCTCCTCGTGGCATTGACATTGTGTTGTTGTTGTTGTATAGCCATCCCATACTTTGTGGCCTTTGTTGTGACAAGTTGTATCGCGTGTCCTTGTCTGCACCATCTTTTGCCACCACTGTCGTGGTGCATGTGCATGTTACTCCCTTTTCCCCGTCCACACACACACACACACACACACACACACACACATACACACACACACGCTTGCTCCATCACCACATATTTCACGTGCATACAACTACCATCCATAGCTTTCTATGTTATCATCCTATTGTTGGTCTTGACCTTAGCACATTCCTTGTGCCATGCATTGCTGACAACATTGAATCACCCATCAGATATCTATATGATGCAGACCTCTATAACCAATACTCTTTCGTTCCATCTTGGTTAATTAATGTAAGAGCTCAAATTCAACTTTACTATGAGGGAAAATGCCTCTGCTTCTCTTTGCTGGAACAAGGAATTTATTCTCCTCGTCACAATGTTATCGTCCAAAATTTGACCCGTACGTCCTCCGACCAAATGTTGGCCCTTCAGGATCCCTCGGGAACTCTTCCAATAACTATCAAAAGCATGGCCTCCACCTTTCGCATTTCATATGTACATAGACATTGTCACCCAAATCATCATTTGGACTTCTCCCCTTCTCCAAGGGGGAGTCTTTCATAAGGCTCTTGGACCACATGGCCGAGAACTGTATGAACTGTGCCTACCACAAGTTCCCTTCCAAATCCTCCCTTTCTACACCACCCATTATGTGATCCAAATATGTGTCCCAACTTTGCATTATCCACTACCACACTCATCCATACAAGACAAGCTGTCCAAGACGTCTGGAAGTTGGTGTGTCATCTCCATACTGAATGTCAAATGTAAGATCCTCACCAAACTCCTAGCATCTCACCTTGCCCGTGCACTATCTTACATCACTCACGATGACCAAACCGGGTATGTAGAATGGATATGTATCTCACACTCTCTCCATCAACTATGCGATATCCATCATTATTTCATTAATAACCAAATCCCGTGCCGTTTCGTCTCCGAATCTCTCAGTTGTCAATACCTCGCCAAAGCACTTAGTCGCTTTGGCTTCCCCTATACTCAAATTCAATGGCCTTCACTCAAACACGAACACTCGCTTCTAGCTTAAAGACACCCTTACCAAACCAGTCTCTCTCCACAATGAAATGCGCCAAGGCTTTCTGCTTCATCGTCTCCTTTTCATATGCGCTCCTGAGCCTTTCACTCACATAGTCCAATCTTCTCTCTTTGGGATCTCCACCCCATCAGACAAAAGTCCATTGTTGGCAATGTAGATGATGCCACCCATATCCCACCTTATCCATATAAAATATCTATTTCTGCTTCCATCCTTCCATTGATGCTCACTATACTTACTAATAACTGACTAATAAAGTATAGATGAATGGATCCCCTTCCCTTTGGTTCTCACATCCTTGAAATATTGTCCTCCCCGTATGTGATCCCCACAAGATCCAGCCATATTTTCGGCCATATGTTCGACCCTACACCAGATCCATTCCACACCTGAACCATATTCTTAAACATGTGGAAGCAGCAGGTTCCCCTATTGGCTAAATTACAGTTTCATGTGCACAAAAAAGTCACAGCCATCGACTCCTCCATGAATCCTAAATGTATCTCCTTTTCGTACACACCTCCGCCAACTTCTTGTGCCCTGCAACAGATTGCCACTGCTCCCGAATTTCCTTTCATCCAACAATGTTCGTGACCCCACCATTATAGGCCTTCACCTCTACTCACAGGCCACAGCAGTCACTCTTGGACCAAAAGGTAAATTAGGGGTTCTCCTTCCCTCTCTTCTCACGGGAGGCCAGTTTGCTAGTTTGAGTATGCATTTATTCCACGTGCAGACAATTCCCTGCATTGGATCCCAAAATTCCTTCACCTCCACTCATGTATGAAGAATTAGCCCAGTGTTTTGTTGCAAACAATCACTTGACGTGCAAGACTGATTCCTCCCCATTTTAAATTTGGCCTTTGGAATGCTGACTTTTCAACAAAACATTACTCTTGGGCAACTTGTCTAATGAGATCTTTCCTCATTCTCCTTGGCTCATCAACCCATCATCTTTGACATCCTGGATTCCATCTTTCTGTCATGGACCCGGATCCCCAGAGTAGGTCATTCCTGTTGGTTTATGTGTCAGATTCATGTGGTGACATCTAGCCTCGCTGCACTCTCAATTCACTGGTGCAGGTGACTGAAGAGAGGAAGGCGTTGCCACTGACTCGCCCACCGACTTGACGTGACGGCATGACATGGCAACCCCTCTGCCAAGTTGTCGAAGACCTTTACCACGTCACAGATGCATGATGCGTGCTCTTGTGGATTTTGTGATGATGCAGTGATGGATAGCTAGGGTCTCTCCCAAACCTAGTTCTTGCAGGGGTCTTGACTGAGTGTGGACCCCTGACTTGTGGGGAGAAATTAGAATTAGGTGCTGGCTCAAATCCAACCACGCTCAAGGGCAACAAGCGACAGCGAGCTCGCTGTCCGCTTGCTCGCTACCCCCAAGCACGTAACAGCGAACACCTCATAGCTTGTTACTAGGTTTCTTCCCACTCACTTCAAACTCCCTTCTTCGAATGCATGGTTGCATTTCTTCGCACACTGCTCCGTTTGCCCTAGCCTGCTGCGTCAGTTCGTCACAGCAGTCCTAGCTACTCGTATCAGAGCAAACTTCGTCGAAGCAGGACTGTAGGCTCTCCCGCCAATCTGCATCCTGAGCTTAGGGTGCGACTGTCATCCTTGACGTTGCATGCAGACCCACAGCGCGTGGCATCTCACCCGTGTGGCTAAAGGATCACACGGAGTGGCAGTTTCAGCCTTCCGCGCTTCTCCCTTGCTTCCGCCCTCGCATCTCGTGGCTCTTGACCATCATGAGAGTAGCCGACAGCTCATACCCGGCATTTTTGTGCACCTCCTGCATGCTACTCTAGCCGCCCGCGCCATTGCCTTGCTATTGCCCCAGCACACAGGGACGTCCATGACACGCAACAGATGTAGTGGTCATCCATCAGACCTATTGCCCCGGAATTCTCACTGTCACTCATTGTCGCTGGTTGTCCCTCAATCGCGTTGTTGCTATCTGCGAGGCCGCCCGTCAGTGACGCGCAACCTGCATTCTCGCAGTTCACTACAGCAGAGCTGGGCACATCTTCAGGCTTGCATTGAGCACAGCATCGGCCCTCTCCTCCGTGCCACATCAGCCCTTCCACATCGGGCACTGCATTCCACCCGCCGGTGCAGCAGCCATCTCAACAGCTGGCCGCCACCCTCAGGAGCCCAGCGTTGCATCAACGGTGTCGTTCGGTACGCTGGCGTCACGAGAGGCTCCCGGTCTACTGTCACCGAGGCCGTACTACGTGGGATGGCCTACACACCGCCGCTCTCTCTCACGCCGCGGTCACAGCAACGGCTCCGCGGCCAGGTCCCTGCCACCTCAAACCTCGCTTTCTACGTGCCAAGATACCCTCTAATTTCCCACGGCCACTGGGGCGGGGGAAACTCTTCCAAAATTTGTCTAGCAGAGCCTCCTCATCGTCACTATGCCAGGTGACGAAGAGTCATTAATTGCTGACCTATAGCGCCAGCTGAACCTCGCTCGCGAGGCTCAACGAGAGGTTGAAGATGGCCTCAAAGTCGCGAACGACAATCGCACAGAATTTGCTGATGAAGTCGCCGCTAACGTCCTCAAGCGTCCCCCTGCTGTGTCTGTCTCTCTCTCTAGCACCGTTGCCGGCACCAGTGTTGGTACCTCCTCCACGCCGTCTGCTGCTAACACAACTTTTGACAATTTTAATGCTATTGCACCTGTTGTCACCTCTGCCACCGCAGCCCGCTGGCATGACTTCTTCTCACAGCCCCTAATCCTCGCCGCTAGGCTTGTTTTCTCTACCTGGGAAAATTTCTTGAGTGCATGGGCTCAGGGGGAAATCCTGTGGCAATGCTACTTCCCAGTAGTCCCACTTTTCACACTTGTTACTGATGAGTCTGGTTGCACTGTCCGCGCTCTCATCGCTGCCGCACCTGAGACGCTCGTTGATGATGTTGACACATGCAACGCAGATCCTGCCGCCCAACGCCTTGCTGACCCCATTGGCGCATACACCATGCTTCGCCGCCGCAGTACTGTCACTGGCCAAGCTGCTCAGAGAGCACTCTCCATGCAGTTCAACACGCTTTTAATGCATACGGATGAATCGGCCAATGCGTATTGGGCCCACGGGCTCAAATTGCTCCGTGAGCTTGACGATGCTACACCTGGCCAGCTGTCGGCAGTGCTCAACATGGTCAATGGCTTGATCCCCAAGCTCTCTGACCTCCTTCGTGATGTCAGAGCAGATGAACTGCAGTGTCTTGCATTGCAGCCTGTGCCACCCAGGTCCCCTCCTGGTGTTGGATCAGTCTAGGACTTTGCCACGGAACGTCATGCTGCCTGGTGGACCAGCCTGCAGAACAAGCGTCTCTACCATTCTGTAGCCGCTAGGGTCGCTGCTATCACTACTTAAGCCTCTTCCTCCAGTTTAGCCTCTGCCTCTACTACCTCATCCACTTCCTACTCTACCGCCACAGATCTTGTTTCTCAAGGTCGCAGTCGCGGCCGCGGCAAGGACAAAAGCAGGGGAAAACTCCCGAATTCCACTTCTCGGGTTCCTGGCGAGGTGGTATGCTGGAACTACTGCTCTTGTGAGCACTTCGCTCGGAATTACCCTATGCCACCTGATGATCTTTGCCTTTCATGCGCCATGTGTGCCCACTGGGCTCGCTCCATGGGATCCTCCTCATCTATAGCCGACACCAGCACTGACTCCTGCTCCAGCTTCGGCACCTCGGCACGGTCTGTCGGCTCCCCCCCCCCGCACAGGGCTACTCCACCGCAGGTGTCCTCTTCCAGCCTCTGCCGACCGCATTTCCCTGGGGTTGGCCACTGTCGTATAGGGCGTCCGTCTTCTCTGGCCTACTTTGCACCTCCGTGGCTCCCTCCCTCCTCGGGGTCCGCTGCTCTGTCCTCGGTGTCCTTCGTCGACGGCGAGCGCCAGCTAGAGCAGTCTCTTCTTCAGCATCTTCACCTTCGCGATCAGGGAGGTGACTATTTCACTGCGATGGCCAGAGATCACTCATGACACTCTGACTCTGTTCTTCATGGGGATCCACCTGGTCATGTTCTTGGGTGTCCGTCTACGTCTGTTCCGTGGGTCGAAAACTGGCAGTCGTTTGTGCTCCCTCGTTGTCTCACAGCCTGTGCCTCGTCTTCCCCCCTATTGGCACTGTTGCTACATGTGGTGTCCTTCCTGGGCTTCGGGTCTCGGGTGGCTTCTAGGTCCTTGACTCCGGTGCCACCCACCACATGACGTCTGTCCGCGCCTCCTTTGTTTCATTGGATCCTGCCGGTTGTGCTTGCTTTGTCTGCACCGGGTCTGGCCAGTTGCTTCTTGATCAGGGCATGGGCGTCGTTCGCTTCGTTGGTCCCAGTGGCATGCTGTTCTTGCCTGATGTTCTCTATGTGCCTTCCATGGAACTCAGCCTCCTGTCGGTGACCTTGCTAGACAATCAGGGCATGGATTTCTATGCTACTCAGGATGTCGGCACTTTCTGTCTTTGCTCCTCGGGTCGTTTTGTCCTTCAGGGTGTCAAGTGTGACAAGATCTATCGTGTTCCTTTGCTTGCACCCTCCATCCCCTCTATTGACACCTTCCTTGTTCATGTCGCTCCCTCTCTTTCTCCTGACCATGTTTAGCTCTTGCATCGCCGTCTATGGCACGTTCACACAGATGCCATCACGAGCATGCTCCACCTCTAACCTGCGCTCGGTCTGACCCCGTCCACTTTTCATATGCTCAGTCCCTCTCCCTGTCTTAATTGCGCCCAGGGAAAAATGCATCGCTCTCCTTTTTCTCCCTCTACCTCCCAGTCCTCTCATCCCCTTGATCTTGTTCATGTTGACGTCATGGATCCTCTTCTCCATGAGTTTCTTAAGGATGCCGGACTGTATGTCTTATGCCTCACTGATGAGTTCTCTCATTTTCACTGGCTTTTCGCTCTTTTCTAGAAGAGCGATGTTTGAGCTGTCCTTGAATATTGGCTCGTGCAAGCGGAGCGGTCATGTCAGCGATCCCTGTGTGTCTTTCGCAGTGATCACAGCGGTGAGTCCCACTACCTGATTTCTGGAGTCTAAAGGGGTGTGTCTGGTGACCTGTGCTCCCTACACATCCTAGTAAAATGGTGTCTCTGAACGTTGGAACCGGACACTTGCTGATGGCATCTGAAATCTTTTGTCTGAGTCCGGTCTTCCCCCCTTGTTTGCTTTTGAAGCCATGTGCTACATGACCTGGGCCTGGAACCGTGTACCCCATGGTCTCCTCCCGTGCACAGCCACCCGTTTTGAGCGTTGGTATGGCGCCTAGGCTGATATTTGCCTCGCTCGCATCTGGGGTTGCATTACGTCTGTCTGGCTTTCTAAGGACCTTCGTGATGGGAAGCTCTCCCCACGCGGCCTTCTTTTCCCCTTCCTGGGTGTCTCCACCTAGTCGAAGGCCTGGTGCTTCTGGGATATAGAGCACCAGCATGTTGTGGAGTCTCGTGATGCCTTGTTCTTCCAGTCCATCTTCCTACGTGACCTCAGTCATCCTGTCTCCTTGGCCTTCCTTTTGCCCCTCTCTCAGTTGCAGGGGGAGGTCGGACCTGCCGTCCTTGTTGGTTCCGCATGTCTTGCTGCTATCTCCACTCAGCATCCTTCACCCTCAGTGTGGCCTCAAGAGTTGAACTCCGCATGCCCCTCTGCGGCTCACCCGGCCTTGTTGCCCAATGTTGCTGCTTCTCCTATCCTTTCCTCTTCGTCTGCATCCGACCTCGTGTCTCCTGCATACTCCTCCGTGTTCCCCTCTAGTCCGCTCCCAATGCCCAGTCCACCGGTCCCGGCCACATCGACCTCTGCTGCTCCCTCCGCTCCAGCTCTTGTCTCTCCCTTCATTCGTGGCGGTAACCTCTGTGCTCTCCTCACACGCTCTCACGTCTCTTTGTCTCACCCCCAATCGTTGCCGTCCCAGCCTACACAGTCGCTGGCACTTCTGACCGGCATGGATGCCTTGGGCTTAGCCACAGGGGTTGTCCACCCCAACTCTGCCCTTGGCTATGCACTGCTCCTTACGGAGTATGAGCAAGTACTGAACGCCACCATTCTTGGCAACATCGCAGAGTGTCATGCCACTGTTGTTGTGTCGCTCCCGTCGCCTGATCCCACCACAGTCCGCCAGGCACGTACAACATCTGACTTCGAGAAGTGGGAGGCTGCCATGTGTGATGAGCGTCGAGCGCTTGACGATCATGCTGTCTATGAGCTTGTTGACCTACCACCCGGTCGCAAGGCCATTGACGCTCGATTGTTCTTTCAACAGAAGTACAAGCCCAATGGTGAGCTTGAAAAATACAAGGCACGTCATATGGCTACGGATTTTTCCAGGTCGTCGGTGTCGAATTTGACGAGACGTTTGTCCCTATCGGATGTAACACCACTGCTCGAGCTCTCCTCAGCCTTGTGGCGCATCATGACTGGGAGCTTGAGCAGATGGACGTCAATAATGCCTTCTTGTACGAATGTCTAGAGGAAGAGATCTATATGATCCATCCTCCAGGGTTTGCGGATGGCACAGACAGGGTTTGGAGACTGTGCAAGGCCCTCTATGACCTCAAGCAGTCTCCTAGGTGTTGGAATCAGGAGATCACTTCAACACTAGAGAAAGGGGGATACCGATAGAGCACCATTGACCCTTCCCTTTTCATCACTCCAGCGTCGTCGCCCTTTGCATCCATCCTCGTCTATGTCGATGACCTGCTGATTACATCATCCAGTCGTGAGTCAGTGACCTCAGTCAAGTCTCTTCTACAGTCCACGTACAAAATGAAAGACCTGGGTCCGGCCCGAGTCTTTCTAAGCATGGAGCTTAAGCATGACAGCGCTCTTCGCGTTTTCCACGTTCATCGGGCCGCTTACGTCAGGAGCCTGGGGGAGCGCTTTGCCTCACTTCTTGAGGCTGTTCCCACAACCTCCACACCGATGACACCCGCTGGATAGCGACTGCTGAAAACACCTGACAAGGAAGGTGACTGACTATCTGAGAGTGACAGAGTCTCTAATGTACCTTGCCACCACTACATGGGCAAACGTTGCCTTTGCTGTGAATTTTCTTACCTATTTCTCATAGTGCCCAAGAGTGCGCCACATGGAGGCAGCGTTGCCCGTCGTCAGGTACGCATTCTCTACTGCTCGTGTCGGCCTTTGCTACCGGGCACAACCGTCAGTGGTCGTTGATGGCTACACTGATAGTGACTGGACGCATGACGTTGATGTCGTAGTCACATAGGCTACATCTTCCTTGTTGAGGGGACGACGGTCTCATGGAAAAGTGGTAAGTAGGGTTGCAAAGCGCGCAGCTCCAGTGAGGCTGAATATGTTGCCCTTGGCGCAGGCACCTGTGAGAGCGTCTGATTGTGTCGACGGTTGCAGCAATTGTGTGTCCCTACCCGTTGCATCACTTTACGGTGTGACATCCAAGGCACCAAGACGATTGCTGAGCACGATGACATGCATCACACTCACACAAAACATATCAATGTTGAACATCATTTTGAGCACGAGTAGGTGGCTGCCGGCTATTTCCAAATGGTGTGGGTTGACACCAGACAGCAGCGAGCTGATTTCCTCACAAAGGCACTAAGCAGTAACGTTTTGAAGGCAACCGTTCATGTTGTTGGATTGTTGTGTCCTCGTGATGTCCCAGGTTGATCTGTTGTGCCAGCGCCTATGTCTAGACTGTCGTCACTACTCGTGATGCCAGTCTCGTGCCTGTGAGTGTTTTGTGCCCTGTTCGGCCGTGTGTCATGGAGGAGTGCTGGTTTATGTGTCAGAGTCATGTGGTGACCTCTGGCCTCGCTGCACTCTCACTTCACTGGTGCAAGTGACTGACGAGAGGTAGGCATTGCCACTTACTCGTCCGCCGACTTGACGTGACAACATGACGTGGCAATCCCTCTGATAAGTTGTCGAAGACCTTTACCAAGTCACAAATGCATGATGCATGCTGTTGTGGATTTTGTGATGATGCAGTGATGGATACATAGGGTCTCTCCCAAACCTAGTTCTTGTAGGCTTCTTGACGAAGTGTTGACCCCTGACTAGTGGGGAGAAATTAGAATTAGGTGCTTGCTCAAATCCAACCACGCTCAAGGGAAACGAGCGACAGCGAGCTCGCTGCCCCCAAGCACGTAATAGGGAACACCTCATAGCTTGTTACTAGGTTTTCTCCCACTCACTTCAAACTCCTACCTTCTTCGAATGCATGGTTGCGTTTCTTCGCACACTGCTTTTTTTTCCCTGGCCTGCTGTTTCAGTTCGTCACAACAGTCCTAGCTACAATTCCCTCCCTCAATCACATACTCCAACATTGTACTTTACCATACAAGACCTAACAAGTATCCCCAAAGCCATAATGTTTTACCTCCCTTCGGGTTCCACGAGTGTGTCACATGTCCTAAAACTGCTCCCCTCATGCAAAGGGCACCCTCACGCTTTGACCCGTCTGGAAATGGCCAAAGAGGAAGCTCTGACTCTTACATTCGTTGATATGTTTTCTTTGTTAGGCACGTCGGCTCGGCCACAGGTGCTTGCGTTAAGGATGTCCCATCATACCCACTTACCCCTCCTCAAACAGTGCAATATTCTCCTCACTCAGCATGGCTCCCCTCTTATGAAGTAAACTAGAGTGAAAAGTCTAATGACAAAGTAACAAACTCGCCCTCGCTTCACCGAAAACTCTCTAATCTACCCCTCAACATACATGCTTGAGATTCTAGGACTCAAATTATCTTTCGTCTATTCCGGACGCTCAGCGCACTAGACCGATGAAAGAAGACAAAAGAGGCCCTTGCTTCCTCTTTTGTAATTGACGTTTTCGGCTTTACATTCACCTTGACTCCGTTTACCAAGCTTTCTTTTTCCCCACCTCCCTTCATACCCCATTGACATCCCCTAGGCCCCTTGGAACCTATAACATATTCCCTAACATGGATGGTCATTTGATCTACTATACTTCACCTTTTATGACCGGAATGATGGACACCACACTCCCATTCAACACCTGAACTACTTGTCTCCCCCCCCCTCCCCCCCCCCCTTAACACTGAAACATAATATCTAGCTTAAAGTCTCTCAATTCACATCCCATCATTATGAAGATCCCATGATTCGAGAGCGACCCTTTGATTTAGACTTCTTTCTCCCGAAAGGTTTATGTATCTTGTCATTGGAAGAACCCCTTTTCCAACGAAACATCTCATATGTAGGTACCATCGGGTGGAAACTCCCCCACATATACTCTTTTCCACCATGATCCATTCACTCGAGGGCCGGCTTCAACCATCGGGCATGTTTGGTGCTGACGTCCCCCCCCC
>SZWC01003616.1:95723-121784 GCA_023375785.1 Penium margaritaceum
CACACCCACACACACACACACACACACACACACACACATATATATATATATATATATATATATATATTAGTGTGAAAAAAAATCCGAATCTAGATATGGCGTACTTTATGTGCGAAACATGGATATCTTGTTTTTATCGAGAATTTCATGGATATATGGTCACTCCACTCTTGAATCTTGCCGATGATTTGCTTCAACGGTTTTGTTGAAATACTTTTACTGTCTTTTTTATATTAGCTTTCTTTCTAGAACCCATTTGAATGACAGATAAACTCGACTATAACTCATGGCCATATAATTTTTGGACCTGTTTTGTCCAAGGCCACAATCGTTCTTTTACTATTTTATTTTGGTCGAACTGTTGTTCATGTCCTTGGTGTATCCCCAGAAGTTCAACTGTTGATTCTTCAAAGCTCGAGAACCTATGAGTATGGTTGGCGTGGCACCATTTACGGGCCTTGTCCCCCAAGCTACATGACCTTGACTTTGTCGGCGCATCTTGCAAACTACTCGACCTCGGCCGATCACCCGCTAGACACCATTCGGACGAAAGACCGAGGTTATGCAGATTCCTAGACACGCGACCGATTTTGAGGTCGAGTAAGGTAGAAGACAGTTTTTTTAAATCGTGCCGCGCAAAACACACCCTAAGACCGAAGTCGCGCATGTGAGCTGTGAAGCGATCTCACAACTCGCTTCGCCGTTCGCCTCCCCCTTCTCGACAGCCAAATGCGCCATCGGAAAGAGACTCCATGCATTGGACAACATTCTGATGCTTGAAGTCTGCCATGTATGTGTCGCAGGCCCTGAGAAGATGCGTACAAGCTTCAAAGCGACACAGCCGATGACTGGGCGTCAGTGCCCTGTCAGACGGTGACAACAATCACAGGTCGTACACGCGATGACAAGAGACTGGCTAGGAGACACAAGTCACAGTGTCATAATGTTTCAATAGAATTTGTAGAGAGAACTGAAAAATGACAGGTCCATGGCATAAGTACCTGCCGCCGCGCACGGCGGGTGTCGCACGCGGCAGCACAAGGTCTGTCCTAAAACCGGCCCAAAACCACTGTTTTGGCCCTAACTCAGCGTAGACTAGTCAGAACGCTACGCCGTCTGAACCTAGACGTGCAAAATTACAAGCCAGACGCTACGACTGGTCATATGCATGTATCTGGCATCAAACGGTGGACATACAATGTAAAAACATGCAAATCAGGCCCACGGCCAGTCCACTGATAAACTCCTACGTGCTGCAGAGAAACTGCACGAGGTCCCTGGCAGCGTCGAGAGCTCTAAGACGGTCGTCATTCGGCTCCAAGCTGGTAGCCCACCACCAGACGACGCATCGGTACCACTTGGGTCCGCAATAGGGATCTGCACGGGCATGGACACGGCCGAGTGGTCATAGTAAACTGTACAGGTCGACAGGAACGTCACAAATCACAACACTCCCCCATGACCCAATGGTACGCATGTCCATACACGTGCAGCACTGAAACGAGTACAACAACGTGTGCTGAAACAATCGTGATGCAGACACAGACACACGCCACACTCAACTACTCTCAGGCAAGGGGCGAAGCCCAACCAAAACGAATGGCCACCAGAAGCTTCCCGCGTGCTAGAGCCTTCGTCAAGAAGTCGGCACGTTGCACGTCAGTGCCAACCCATATGACGGAGATCACGTGTCGTTCTACCAGATCATGCACAAAGTGATGCTTAACTGCAATGTTCTTCGCGCAAGCGTGAAATACACCGGAGTTCTCCGCAATGGCAAAGGCACTCTGGTTATCACAACAAAGCACAATGGCGGGTACTGACTAATCCAGCTCAAGGAACAAGCACTACATCCATACTGCCTCAGCAGCCTCTGCACCCAAAACAACATACCCTGTCTCCGATGAGCTACGTGCAATGCCGCCCTACTTCCTGCTACACCAGGACACAACGGTACCACCGAGTAGGAATACGTAACCGGTACAATACTGTCCATCTGGACTCTAGGCCCAGTCGCTGTTGGTGTAGCCGTCAAGAACCACTGAACACTGCCGGCGAAAGCAGAGTCCGAGGTACGGTGTAGAGATCATGTACCGCACCACTCACACAACCGCATGAAGGGCTCTAGCGCGTGGAGCCTGCGAAAACTGTGGAAGGAGGTTGACGGCGAAGGTAATGTCGAAGTGTGTGATAGTGGCCAGGTACGTCAGAGATCTGATGAGACGGAGGTACAAGGTCACATCCACTATCTCCCCCAACTGTGTGGGATCGTCCACCTTTAGGACATCCTGCCCGTCAGGTATGAGAGGCGTGGAGGCCATGGGCACTGCACCAAGGAGGTCACTTAGGCACTACCCCACGACGAGTGTGCATCGGGCCTGATGCAGCAGTAGTGTCCGACGTCTGTGGTCTCGCACGATCTCCATGCCAAGAAACACCACTGCAGGGCCAAGGTCCTTCATTCTATAGGCAGTCGCGAGGACCGCCTTGGCTTCCTTCACGGCCTCCATGGAAGGAGACGCGATCAGAAGGTCGTCCACATAGACCAGGATGGCGGTGAACCACTCAGGCGTCTGTCGGATAAAGAGAGAAGGATCAGCCTCGCTCTGTACATATGCCGCACGAGTCAGGGTGCCGGTGATCTCTTGGTTCCAACATGGAGGAGAGAGTGTAAGGCCGTACAAGGACTTGCACAAGTGCCAGACCTTGTCATTGTCCTCAAAGCCTGGTGACTGAGCCACGTAAATCTCCTCATCAAGAGAGCCATGGAGGAACGCATTGTTCACATCCATCTGGTGCAATTCCCAGTCATGCTGAGCAACTACACCAAACAGAGCACAGATGAGGTCATGCGGCCGACAGGGGCAAATGTGTCAGTGTAATCGATGCCCTCGATTTGAAAGTATCCCTTGACGACCAAGCGAGCCTTGTGGCATTCCAGTGAGCCATCCGACTTCACTTTCTTGTGAAAGACACAATTGAACTGAATAGCCTTCCTCCCAGGTGGAAGGTTGACTAGCTCGTATAATCTGTGCTCTCGGATGGCGCGAAGCTCATCCTCGCAGGCAGCATGCCAGGCGTCAGCATCCTGTGATGAAAGAGTTTCCGGATCAGGCGCCATAGAGGGAGAGCTCTGAGTGGCAAGTGCACACACCTCAGTGCTATATCTGATGACCACAAGATCAGCTGCTGCATCACAAGCGATATGAAACTCGCGAGTAACGAATCGTTTCCTACGGGGCACGTTGGATGTACCTCTATGTGCTCAGTGAGGATACTCAGGCCTAGGGCCTTCGTGCCGAGATCACCACTTGCAATGCTGCGAGTGGAGTGCCTGACACTTGCTGGACTCCGGAGTGCAATGGTCGAAGACGACTGCCGGGCTCACGTGAGTAACCTGGGCTCGAGGGGCTCACCTCAGGCACAGGGACAGGCACGACCACAGCTGGTGAGGACTCGGGCAAAGGAGTAGGTGATTCTGTGTAAGGAGATGCATGTGTGGGAGACACGGGACTGGGTGTGACAGTAGGAGCAGGTGAGGCAGGACCACACACAGAGGCCGGAGTGCTGGAGGACACAGGTACAGGATCATGGGTGTCTCTAAGGTGCGAGAGAACAGGGTTAGAAGCCAGCTATGCTGGAGAGGTCTCTAGGCCGACATCGATGATCACAGGGTCAGCAAGAGCCGGAGACCGAGAAGTGGAGGGGGCTCAAACGGACACATCAGTCGAGCGAGAGGTACTCGCAGGCTCAGACTCCCCCATCCATCAAGAAGCCTCACACATAGGAACGTGCATGACGAACATCATCTCTTTTCTTTCTGATTGAGGTCAGATCGCGGTAGGTGAGGGACTCAAAGAAAAGCGCATCGCGGGACTCAACGATGCCACGTCAAGCGGGGTCCCAAAAACTCTAGGCCTTCGACCGCGGGGAGATGCCTACGAAGGCGCACAACCGACCCCGCGGCAAGACGTTGGACCCCTGCTGGTCCTCGTGTGCCACACAGAATCCAAGGATCCCCAGACACAAGCAAGACAAACCAAAGCTCGTACGATGTAAGGTGGTCCGGAAGGGGACCGCACAGGAGGCGGTTCCAGACCCACGTCATGTAGGTGAATCCTTCGAAGGCGAAGGACTCCGGGAGACGGCACTCAGACCGCATAGCACAAACCGCATCCTCCATGGTGCGGTTCCAGCGCTCAGAGACACTGTTATGCTGAGGTGTAGCAAGAGCTGAGATATGGTGAAAAACCCCGTGCTCGGCGAAGAAACTGTCCATCTCACCAAGAGACTCGCCGCCGCAGTCCAGACGGAAAGTATGCAGCGTATGGCGAGACTGACGCTCAGCCGTCACTAGCCAGAGGCAAACCACAAGAGTGGCATCACTCTTCTGGCGCAAGCTGTAGACCCACTGCATCCGGGTGAATTCATCAGTCAGGATCAGGACGTATCTGCCCCGATCGGACAGAGACTCGAGAGGAAGAGGAAAGAGAAGTTTCGAAATGGACCAACTCGAGAGGGCAAAGTACGCGAGAACGGGAGTCAGGGTAGGTGAAACAATGCATCTTACCCTGGGCACAGAATAGATAGTCGGTCTTGGATGACTTCTCGAGAGAAGCCGCATCAAGACCGAGTGCCGGCTGTGTCCAAATGAGCTTCGACACAGTGTCAGAGTCCACATGACACAGGCGATGATTCATCAGTTGCTTGTGCTCAGCAGAGAGAACGCCAGTGACAAACACTCGAGCAGGAGGAGGGGGGAGCAAGAAGGAGGCAGAGAATCCAAGAGACACGATACAGATCATCCACAACAGAGGCACAAAGAACAACGGTATAAGTATCAATAGCTGTCACAGTCGCGGAGTCTGCAGTGTGCGCCACAGAGAGTCCCATTAGTGTGCAGGCACACACAGAAAGCAAGCTGAGCTCAAGGCCAGGCACAAAAAGCACCTTGGAAAGATACAAGGGGGCCAGACGGACCATCAAAGCACACAAACCCAATACCCTGGACTGGCAAGGACTGACCAGAGCCTGTGCAAACGGAACGAACAGACGCAACAGGACCGAGAACAATGAAGTCACTACGACGACAGGTTATGTGATGAGTGGCACCAGAATCGATGATCCAAGTGCCACCGGGATCACGACTAGAGGACGTCACTATACAACGGGCAATGAAGCATTAGCCTCAGATGGGCGCTGAGCAACAGGTGAGGAGAAACAACGAAGGGCACAGAGACTCATGAATCCAATCGGTACTGTCAGGCCCATCGTCACCACATGCCAGCTGTGCCCTCCCACACAAGTCATCACGAGTGACGAGAACAGAGAAAAAAACAGTCTGTGAACCACCCGACTGTGACAACACAATCGTACCTCCTTGAAATCAAAGGACCAGAATATGACGGAGCTCGGCAGTGGTGCGGTCATGCAGGTCAGGGTCGCCACTGCTCGCCGGTGAGGAAGTGGGAACTGCTGTAGTTATTGTCACAGCGCGACCGGAGGTTGTGCTACAAGACGCCTGAAGAAGTTACGGGTATGCAGCCTTAAGACCGTGAGTGATCCGTGTCCAATCAAGTGGCTGCTGGCACTCGGTGTAGCGATGAGCGCCTCCACAGTTACAGCAGTGGATAGTGCGTCCACTGCTTGTGCACAAGGACTGCTGCTGCTGCTGCGACTACTGCTGGCCCGAACCATGCTTCTTCCTATCCTTCTTCCCCTGTGTCGTGGCTGCTACACCTTACATCTGAGTCGGGATAGCCGGGGTGGAAGGGGAAGAGGAGGGTGTGCCAGAGGATGATAAAGTGGTCTGCAAGAGGGGCGTCGGCGGTGACGCGATGACCGCTGCAACAAGAGAACTCTCCTGGTGGGCCAAGGATGCCTCGGAGGCGGAACTCACCTGGAGGAAAAGCTGATGCGTCCAAGGGAGGAGCTGAAGTAAGGTGGAGAAGGGCTCAAGCACGGCATCGTTGTACCCCGAGAAGATGTCTGCGTGCTCAAGACGAACTCCGATGATGAGCGTGTGAAGCGCCCAAAGCTCTGTACCTCCTGAAGTCCCAAGGCGCGTGTAGATGCGCATGAAACGCCACCAATAATCGGCTGCGGGCTCAAAAGGTCCCTGACGAAGGGAGTGAAAGGCGTAAATGTGAGCTGCGCGGGTGGTGTGCGTCTCTGTAGCAAGCAAGGAGAGTGCCAAGTCCCAGTCCCCACGTAGATCAGCACTCGCACCCGTGCTGGCCTCTCCAAGGAAAGGACAAAAGTCTACAACAGTCTTGCATGGCATGGCATAAAGGAGTCCACACATTGCCCGTGCCGCTGTCAGCACCTGAGCGCGGTCCGTAACCTGGTACATACCGTGATAGTAGGGCCATACCCTCTCTGAAGTGGCCCAGACCTGGAAGAGAGTCTCCCAATAGTCAAAGCTGTCATCGCTGACATAGCGTGGGGGTGGTGTCTCGAAGTCCTTGGACTGCCGCTCCATGGGGAGAGCAACCACATGCTGGGAAGGACGAGGGATGGGAAAGATGCCGGGATGAGGAAAGTCACCGAGGTAGGGGTCAGGCAAGGATCGAATCTCTGTTAACCGGGAACCAGAACACATCTGAAGCTGGCAGAGACGCTCCTGAAGCTCGCAAATCTCCCTCTCGTGGGTGTCATCCTACATGTCTTGCTTGCCGGGCTCCTCATCCAAAGAATCGAAAAGTGGCGGGTCCTGTCCAGCTGCTCTCCTCGGTATAGATACTGACAGCTGTGCAGAAGGTATGGCACCGCCGACCCCCCCGGATGTCTGCTGTGGGGTCGTGGACTGACCACGAATAAGATCAATGAGCGCACAGATGGCATAAGTCTGCTGCTACTGGTAACGACGAATCTCATCCTGCTGACTACGCAGGTCCGTAATGGCCTGCGAGCGTGGGCTCATGACCCCTGAGGAGGAGGAAGAGGGATCTGGTGATCCTTTGCCCTTGTCACTGGTCGGAGTAGTGTCAACGCTTAGTATGGTCCGGAACGTCAAATTGATCAGATTGCAGAACTGTCAGCGTTTCTCGAGGATGATGTTTCAGCCCAAAATTTGGCGAAGTGTTGGTGCTGATGTCATCACTCACAATGATGATGTCAGCATGAAGGTTGTCCAAATGAGGCGCAATTGGGGTCGATTATGCGCAAAAGGATGCTGAATGCCACGGCGGTGGTTTCGTGTAAAAAAACCTTCAAAAAAGTAAAAACCGTCACAGTTTTCTTTTCAGCCCAAAATCAGGAAACAATCTAGATCTGAGAGCGTTGTTTCATTTCCTGGAGCCTACAGGGCATGAAATGAGGCGGGAGTGGAAGCGATGGATAGAGTTTTGCAAGAGCTTTCTAAAGAGCTCTTACACGTCAAAAGTGGTGGTCAAATGGGGCAGTTACATTCTCTCACGTCCCGGGAGGGTGGTATGTGCGACCTGAATGAAGCTTCCGAGACCCTTCACAGACCCCTTCTCAACATCTCATGCCTTAGCTGCTGCTGAAGGGGGTTGGGAAACCCCTGGCTGCCCCGTGGTGGTGGCGTGGTGATGCGGTTGCAAGGGTGTCTCCGCTGCTGCAATGTGCTGCGGCGGGTCACCGTGCATTGGTGGGTCCTCCCAAGACCGTGGCTTCAGTTGTAGCTCTCACTGCTGCTGCCACTACTGCGTCTCTGCTGCGTAGCACAGTGAGGGATGTCTCGCCGCTCTGATACCATGAGAAGGTGCGTACAAGCTTCCTAGCGACATAGCCGATGACTGGGCGTCAGTGCCTCGTCAGACGGTGACAACAGTCACAAGTCGTACACACGACGGCAAGAGTCTGGCTAGGAGACACAAGTCAGAGTGTCATAATGATTCAATAGTATTTGCAGAGAGAAATGACAAATGACAGGTCCATGGCATAAGTACCTGCTGTGGCGCATGGTGGGTGTCGCACGCGACACCACAAGGTTTGTCCTGAAACCGGCCGAGAACCACTGTTTTGGCCGTAACTCAGTGTAGACATGTCAGAACGCTACGCCGTCTGAACCTAGACGTACAGAATCACAAGCCGGATGCTACGACTGGTCACATGCATGTATCTGGCATCAAACGGTGGACACACAATGCAAAAACATGAAAATCAGGACCACGGCCAGTCCACCAATGAACTCCTACGTGCTGCAGGAAATCTGCAGGAGGTCCCTGACAGCGTCCAGAGCTCCTAGGATGGTCGTCGGTCAGCTCCAATCTGGTAGTCCACCACCAGATTACGCACCGTTACCACCTGGGTCCGCATCAGGGATCTGCACGGGCATGGACACGACCGAGTGGTCACAGTAAACTGTACAGGTCGACGGGAACGTCACAAATCACAATAGGCCCTTGGGTTTTTGCGCAGAACGTGGATATGTGACGTTCTTCATGCAATCCACGTGATACTTCTTGTGGAGCACGGAACTATGTGTGAAAAATTTGGGATTTCGTCATCTCCAGAGTGATTCGTCGATGACAAGAGTGTTAATTGTGTGCTTGACTAGTCGAAGGAAAACAATTATTTTATTCAAATGTAAGAGACACTACGGTATGCTTGTGTGTAACACCAGTGTGCCATGTGGCTCGATCAGTTCCTGGCCTGAGGGGAAACTGATGGGATGACTTGAGGGTCAGAGATCCTCAAGTACTGTGGTTTTGGCCTAGTGTGCTAAGCTTCCTGTCCGTTTGCTACACTATGAGTACAGTGCATTGGAACAAGAATTGAGGACTAGAGTCGTGCAAGGTCATGCAAGAAGACTCCACAAAGTTTAGGTGTGCACCACATTCTCGTGAAGAAACATAAACTGAAAGAAACGCAACGTGATGGGGTGACAAGGCCAAAAGCGAATGAGCCGCGAGCTCGCTATCCCTCGTGGCCTGTGTCAGGTGCAAGTTTCAAACTGACCCCTCCAGAAATTGGCCAACAAGCAATAGGATAGCACGACGATAGAATCTCTTTACGGGTATGAACCCGGCTACTACAATATCTAGCACCAAGTCCACAAGTAAATCCGAGATTGCTCCATAACAAGCAAAAAATTAACTGCACACCTGTTAGCATGTGAGCAGGGAGAGTTGAGGCATGACTGGTGATAGTGCCAAAAGTCATGAGGCTGATCCGCCACACGACGGAGATGTTGCGTAGCTTCATCTCCCCCAAGACGGAGTGAATCATAGAAGGAGAGAGAATTAATTAGGGCATGCCGGCTTATGCAAATGCAGGCACAAGCTGTGGATGTGAAGGAATGACAACACCATCTAAGCTTGGGACATAATGCAACAAGAATCAGGACAGCAAACAAATGAGCCTACATGGCTTACATAGGGGCGCAGGCGGCTAGCCCACCAGGCCCCGTCACCCCCATCTAGCCCAAACAAGCAGGCGGAAAATATTGGTCATGGGTGTAAGACAGGCAAGTGAAATCTTGACTCTGTGCACACACACATCATCGCTACAGGTGATTAATATGGATGAAAGCTCTTGGGTACAACACCGGTATACACATGATTGAGCACACAGTGTTGGATCTTTGGCCAAGTGCAAGAATAGTGGCAGCATCACCAGTGCTACATGTAATGAGAGGTTGATTGCATTGATCATTGTGTCATGCTTCGTTTATTTTTAGCATTACATGGAGCACACACAATATAGGTGTGCATGCATCTACATACGCTCGTCGCCGATGTGGTGACAGTGATGTAGTTATGCATGTGATGGACAGGTGATGCTGGTTCGCTGATCTCTCGGATCCACACGACCGTGTTATCCCAGCGCATAAGAAACCACCGTAAGCTCACTTGCTTGCCGGTCTGTTTTGATTCCTGAATGGAATCCTGGCCCCAAGTCGAGTGCTTTAAGTGGGTGGCCTGGTCATCCGGTGCTTATCACCTCGTTGCCCCGTTACTCATGTTGCGTGTTGTCTTCTCGTCATTCCGTACTCAAAGGAATACCCCGATTCATCCATGGCTTTGTCTCACTCTCTTGCTCGACAAGTGGGTTATACTAGCAACCCTCTACCACCTACGGGTATCAGAGCTGGCTATGGAAGAAACGTCATGGTGATGACGGTGGCTCCACGTGTCGTCGTCTCAAGAACCTAAGGACCACACCCGCCATTGTCACCGCACAACTTTGCCCTAGATGCCGTCGTTTTCGGTCAACCGAGTGCCGTACCACGGCTCGCACTACATAGGACGGGGTTCTGCAAAGACTATAGCGCTTGGCATCGTACCACTACTCTCAATGTGGTGGCCATTTGTGGCAAAGGTGTTCTCGACAACCACTCTGTGCAGCCGCACCTCGCCACTGCCTAAGGGCTTCCATCACTTGGCAGCGCCTACACCACCATTACTGTGCTGCATCCAACCCGCATTGAGCTCTGCACAATTCTGGTTGGAGCCGGGCAGTCGCACAACCGACGTTAGCAAGGGCAGCTACATCGGTGGCTTTGGACACGTTTTTGGTTGTTGTTCTTGCCAGAACTAGCAGTAGTGCCTGTGTGGTGCACCCTGTCCTCATCAAACCTTGTGTCTTAGTGAGCGACGTGCACAGGCAACACGATCATCGCCACCTCAGCATCCGCAACCCCGGTCAGATCTCAAACTGCCTTTCTTGGCAGCACCTGTCCTAGCGAAGGTAGCAGCAACATTCTTCACAGCCACTCACCCACGACACCAACTGTAGTAGCAATCACTACACACTCTATGGCAGAAGCTTTGGCATCTATGGCTTTAGACACGTTATGTGTTGATGCTTCTGGCAGCACCAGTAACAACACCCGTGTGATTTAACCCATCCGCATCAAACATTGCGTCTGAGTGGGTGACATGCACAGGCCGGCACGACCGTTGCCACCTCGGCATCCGTAGCCCCGGTCCAACTACCTTTCTTGGCAGCACCCGTCCCAGCCTGCCTTGCATCCGCGGCTTCAACAATAGTAGCAACAACATCCTTAGCAACACAAGTGCAACTGCATCAACTGTTGAAAAACCAAAGACTCCGACAAAAGTTATTTCCAGTTTTCAATAAAGGTTCATGTCCGAGAGCAAACCACCTTAAATTAACGGCTCTTCAATCACCTCAACCATTGATTTCCGCTTGTCAAGTCATCCCCTAAAAATGTGACACATGTCACTTGCATCCGGCTAGCGGAAAGAAGCCGTTAATTGTACAACTTGTCCTGTTCTGTTGTATAAATAGAGGAAGTTCATTCCCTCCGAGTTAACCCCGAACAATTCTATCCATCATGTTTGCCTTTAGTTCTGCGTCTTCGCCGTCGTGTCCTCGCTCTGCTCATTCCTTTGCTTAGTCACGCTCGCTCCTTCGCTCAACTCCCCTCACCACATCACTTGCGACATCAACCCCTCACGCCTCGCTCCAGCATTCTCTCACCTTCTCGCTCTGTCCAAGAATCCTTCTTTGTGCCTTCTACGACTAACTCCCCTGCCTTGCTCATTGCTGACGTCAGAATATCCATGTCTGGCGAACTGCCCTACTCCCTTCTGCTTCTGCTGTTGTTTCTACCACTCATCTCATTCTTCTGACATGGTATCAGAGCCTCAGGTAACACTGCGTGGTTCTCCCTGATTATGTCCTTGCTTCACCGCTCTCCGCAACGCCGTAGCTCTCCACTTCATCGGTAGCTAACATCAGCAGTGTCAACACAAGTGCCTCTCAAGCTTTGGTGATCTCGTGACTGTCATGACCAAGCCGTGCATCCAATTCTATGCCCGTGGCAACGTCCAACGACTTCTTGACTACCAATAGCTGTCAGAAGCTCTCGAGTCGCCTTCCTGTCGCCGACTTCTCCAAATCTTCCTGCCGCCCGCAACCACTCCTTCCCGGAGCGCCTTCTCCGATCCGTCCACTTCTAGCTACCACCTCCGTTGCTACTATCTACACTAGAATCCTCCTTTGTCCTCTCACCTGCTCTACATCATCTTCTCGAGCCGCCTTCTCGTACCGCTCTTCCTCGCATTCATCAGCAGCAGAGCTCCGTCCACTATCAGGACATCAGCCACCACCGGTCTTTGTGCTCATCGGTCTTGAGCCAATTGAGGAACAAGCTGTCACTCTCCTAACATGTGCAAACGTCTCTTTTCCTCTTGTTGCAGCAGCGTTCCTCTTGCTATCAGGATATGGGATACCAACAGTCTTCCTGCCCGTCGGTCTCGGGCCAATTGGGGGCACAAGCCGCCACTTTCCTGATATTAGAAGATACGTCTTCTGCATCTGCCGCATCATCGGCTCCTTCTCTTCTGTAATGCCACCCATCCACCTCATTAGCTTTCTCTTCCTCCTCCGCATCTCTTCCTCCTCTTCTGCAACTACTTCACTGGCCTCATCTGCTTCCGCATCACCATCCTCAGGTGTCTTCCTCTACCTCATCTTCACGAGCACTGCCGCATCTTCTTCATCAGTCTCGACATCGTATCTTCATCATCATCAGCAATGCACGTGGTTTTTCCCTTTTGTCCATTCCGTCATCATCCGCCGCAATCATCAACTCGCCATCTGTTTTCTCATCATTCACTCGGCACAAGGATCCGCCCGGTCGCATCGCCATTCTTGCGACGACCTGTGCCCACGCCGAAAACTTCTGCAGCACACGTGGTCCGCCCCTGCGCCCAGACATCCGTCATCATTTGCCTTCATCATTAGTCATCAGCATCTACCACCAGCACACGGATGTGCACGCATCAGCCATCATTCTCGTGGCGCCCTGCATCCCTACTGGTAGCAGATTGCTCGCGATAATTCGGGTTTTGCCGTCCCCTTGTCGCATCCTACTCCCCTATTTCTCGCAGCGCACGTGGTTTCACCCCTGTGCCCACCTCATCCTCATTAATTTGTCGCTTTCAGCCTCTTCCTCCGCTCGACACAAGGATCCACCCGGTCGAACCGCCAATCTCGCGGTGACCTGCGCCCATGCTGACATTTCTCAGCAGCGCACGTGGTTTCGCCCGTATGTCCAAATCATCTGCATATTGTCTTCATAATCACCCTCCTTCACTCGGCACAAGGATCCGTCCGGTCGCATCGCTGTTCTCGCGACTACCTACACCCACGCCAAAAGCTCCCTCAGCGCAGGAGGCTCACCCATGCGTCAACATCAGCTTCTCCCTCCTCTTCATCCTCATCTTCTTCATCTGAGGTCAGCATAAGAACCTGCACGTGCCAGCCACCAATCTCTCAGTGGCCTGTACCCAAGCCGGCAGCAGACTTCTCGCGGCGTGTTGGTGCTCGCCTTCTCCTTGCCGCACTCTCCTTCTCTCTTTCCCAGCAAGCACCCAAAGTTTCATCTGTTCACACAACTTTATCCCTCAGGGTTTAGCAATGGCCAGTCCCTGGAAAGACTACCCAACTCTCGATGAAGATGGAAGCAACATCTATAGTTGGTCTCACATGCTACAGGCAATCACCAGCACCATCTTCATCAACAAATATCGTCTTCCAGACTTCCTCCTCGGTGCATACAAACATCAATGTATTCCACGCCAGGCTCCTCACCTCTACCATACAACCTTCCTGCTGATCTAGGGGCATCTCTTCAACCTTGTTGACGTTTCCTTCCACCATCTACGAGACAATGCAAGAAATGGACCAGAACTCTGCTTCAGACTGTAACTAGAGGCATGGAAACGATGTTGGATCACCCTCAAATGCTAAGACAATCCTCACCTTCCCTCGATCCCCAAAGAACTCAGTGACAACCCATTCCTCAAAATTGATCTTGTGGACCAGGAGGAGGAAGAGGAAGAAGAGGAAGCAATGGAAGAAGAGGAAGTAGAGGAAGAAGAGGAATAACAAGTCATGACGGGCCCTACTCCGCCTCCACTTCCTCCTGCAGAAATCACCCAAGGACATGCTGCCGAGTTTCACTACAGACAAGAAAGCAACATCACGGAGTGGCAAATACCAATCTTCACCTATCTCTATCCAGAGCTTATTGTTGTGTTCACAACCACCAACACCCTCCTTGGCAAACCCAAGTACCTCGGCAAGCAATACTCCCCTGCAGAGATGGCCAGGAAACAAGAAAGCCTCAACCGAGGAATAAGGACCTGGCTTTGCCACTTCACGAGTCGAGACCTCCACCCCTTGCTCTCCGCTCATCCGTATGATCTTGGCACCATGTGGAAGGATCTCCTCTAACACTATAGTAGCCAAATTCCTGCTCACTGGGAGAAGTACTGCTACGAACTCTTGTTGGACTCAGGGGGCCTGATGGAAAACCAAGGACTCTGACAAGAATTGTTTCCAGTTTTCAATGAAGGTTCAGGTTCGAGACCGAGCCACCTTGACTTAACAGCCCTTCAGTCAGCTCAACCATTGATTTCCGCTCGTCAAGTCATCCCCTAATAATGTGACAGATGTCATCCGCATCTGGCTTGCGGAAAGAAGTCATTAATTGTATGATTTGTCGTGTTCGGTTGTATAAACGTAGGACGTTCATTCCCTCAGAGTCAACCCACAACAGTTATATCCATCTTGTTTGCCTTTGGTTCCGCGAGTTCACCGTCGTGTCCTCACTCTGCTCGCTCCTTCACTCACTCTTCCATCACCGTCCACTCTTAGCTCTTGGCTTCACACCGCTTCGCTCCATCATGCTCACTCCTTTGTTTAGCTCCCCTCACCACATCACTTGTGACATCAACCCATCACGCCTCGCTCCAACATTCTCTCACCTTATCGCTCCGTCCAAGAACCCTTCTTTGTGCCTTCTGTGACTAACTCCCTTACCTTGCTCATTGCTGGCGTCAGCATATCCATGTCTGGCGAGCTGCCCTACTTCCTTCTACTTCTGTCGTCGCTTCTGCCGCTCATCGCATTCTTCTGAAATCAACCACTGACGGTTTCAAACCGTCACTCTCAGCTGCCTTGCTCCGATGACACTGGCGAAAACATCACCCTCTACAAGAGAAGCTTTGGTGTCTTGAATAGATTCCTAGCACGAGATTTGGGCAGTCAGCACCCTGGTGTCCTCACCTACGGTTGCACGTGAGCATGGCCGCATTGACAACGAGGTCGTGACTACGAGGAGAGGGTAGAATGTGAGGTGAGGTCCCGTGTTTGCCGCAACACTTAGGGGTATTACCCCAGTGAGGACACTGATCCGACCGCTGACTACAAGCGGGAGGACACTGTCGAGTACGCCGCCTACTGTTAGTCCGCATTGGACGATATGCCGATAGCACAAAACACACTGACAGAAAAATGTACGCGAGGGTGTGACCGAGCGGGTTCCATACCTGGTGGAGGTGACAGGACAGAGGGGAGGTCATCATCAGAGTAGAATCGATGGGCAATCTCATGTCATTGTGCCAGTACTAGGAGGAGAGCATGCAACTTCATAGAGGCGTGTCAAAGCATGCTTTTGGAAGCGTTGCCTCGGATGTCCCTCTCCTGTAGAAGTGGCATGGAGGAGTGAGGCTGACTCATCGTCGGTATGCCCATCAAGAGGTGACGAATCCATGAAGAGGTGAGGAATCTGGTGTTGCAAAACGTAAGGGTCATGAGCTAGCCACAGTAGAAGCTGAAAGTGGCTACAACTTGAGGTGAATGCATAAGAGGTGGGACCTCAAATAGTTACGGCTAGGAGGAACCTGGTGCTATCACGAAGGGAAATCCTTCGAACCTTAGATGACAAATGGGGCTTACACAACAGCTGCCGTGAGTGGGTTCAATCGGTGGAGACTGCTTGACTCCTTGGGCAGAGGCATCGGTGGTAGTGCAGCTGGAAGAGGGCAGTTGCTTGTACTAAGTTACTGGTGTTGGAAGGTTGGTGTGAGAAAGATAGCCGCATGCATGGTCAGAACAATACCGCCGGCTCTGGCGTCAGCAGCGGAGGTGGAGCTAGTGTCACGAAGAGCGAAGCAGGGATGACAATGGCGACTGGACGAGGTTGGGTGCCAACACGTTGGGAATGTGAGTGCGGGCAAGACACTCACAGCTTTAGCCAGGAGGAGGTTGCAATCTGAGAAAGGCTAGTGACAGCCGTTGGGAGGATAGAGGGTTTGTGGAGCCAGCACTGTTGTTTAGTCAAGGGTCACGGGCACAGAATGTGCACCAATGAAGAACTTTGTGGCTGTACTAAAAGATGAGTGGGTCTGTGATTGATCCACAGATCATTTGCGGTAAGGATTTTCCTTGTTTCTCTGATACAAATCAATTGTCTTTGATGCGCTGGTTGTGTACATGGAGAACAAAAGTCAAGGTTGGAAGATCTCCACAGTCGGCACACACCATGGATGTGAAGTTATTGCACCTAGAAAAATAACCAAGAAAAGTGTTGGGAATGTACAACGAGCGTGTAAGGTCCATTCGGTGCACACCTCACTCGTGTACCGCACACAGCGAGGCCACACCGCCGCAGGGATCGAGACCCACCTCTCGGTATTGAAACCGAGGTGGCTACTCACCAGTGCTTTGCCTGCGGCCAACACGGTGACCCCCTTAAGGATGAGCACTCGAGCAACTATAACAGTTCTGCCAAATAACCCAAGAGAAGTATGAGCCAGACCAATGCGTCCAAAAGTTCCCGAGGTCGCACCTCCTTCACATCCAAGAAAAACAATCAGGAGACTGGCCACACATCATAAAATTAATCAGGCACAATCTTGGAAAGGCTAAGTGGTTCCCTAGAGAGACTGGTACCCACGATAGGCTCTAGTCTTGTATGCGAGAGCTCAAGGCGAAGCCCTTGTCACTCAATCCTCTCCTCATACATATGTGGATGTGCATATGGTGTAGGATAAGAGGGCATTCTTGGTGTGAGAGGCCATGAACTGGACGAGAATTTAACAATTATCAGCCACAATTATGATGTCAGCATAAAGGCTGTCCAAATCAAGTGGTCCTTTTGCATCATCTTTGGAAATATGATGCAAAAGGAGATGCTGAGTGGAATGGTGGTTGTTGCATGCCAAAGAAATCTTAAAAAACATAAAAAAATAGTTACATTTTGCATCTCAGCCTGAAATCCTTAAAAATTGTACATTGGAGAGCGTAATTTCGTTTGCTATATCCTGCAAGGCAAAATACAAAGCACGAGTGGATGCAATAGAGAAGTTTTCACTAGGGCTTTCTAACGAGCCTTTACACACCTAAAACGGTGGTCATTTAGGTCCGACCTGAATGAAGTTTCATTGGCCGCTTACGAACATCACGTGCCCCAAGTGCTGCTAGATAGGGTTGGACAACCCTTCGTTGCACCCATGGTGGTGGCGTGAGAATGTGATTGTAGCTGACATTGCAAGGGCGTCTCTGCTACTACAACCTGCTATTGTGGGTCACCGTGGCTTGGTGGTTCCTTACAAGACGGTAACTGTAGCCGTGACTCCCACAGCTACTGTCGCTACTTTGTCTCTGCTACGCAACTCAGCAAGGGATGCCTCATTACTCTGATACCATGAGAATCTTCTAGGAATCCTCCTAGTCTTGTTGTTACTGACATGGCAACAGTTTCCAATTAGCTCGCACACTAGGAAGCAAGCAGGTGCAAGAAACAACAAGGATTAGACAACGTAGATGAGCAATGTCTCATAAGCTCCAATAGTTTAGCAATGCAAAGAGAGAAGATAATTGAAAAGCACATAATATAAATAGGTGCTGTTGTTGTGATGTACATTGTCTCTGTCTGTCTGCATAGCTTATTATGACCATTTGGCCGTGTCCATGCTTGTGCAATCCCTGATACGGACCCAGCTGGCACTGAAGCACTGGTGGATGGTTGCTCTACCCACCAGCAGCTGCCAGATAGCTACAACGGTGCTCCGAGTGCTTGCTGGGGTGCTCACCAGGTTTTCTGTTGTCGCTACAGTGTTCTCGGTGGACTGGCTCTTGAGTCCGATTTGCATGTTTTGCATTGTGTGTCCACTGATCGATGCCGGTCCTGTGCGTGTTACCAGTCCCAATGTCTGGCTCAAGATTTTGCATCTGTAGGTTCAGACGGTGTCGCGTTTGGATGCCTACGGATAGAGTTGCGGACAAAATAGTAGTTTTGGGCCGGCTTGAGGACAAACTGACGTTGCCGCTCGCGTCACCCGTTGTGGGCTGTGGCAGGAATTTGTGTTGTCTCTTGTCAGTTATCATCTCTCTCTGCAGATTGAAGCTATTGCGCTTATGAGACTATGAGCGTCTTGCCTGGCATAATCCTTGCTATTTTTGCACCCGCCCTGTGAGCTAGAGCAATCGGTGACTGGACAGCGTTGCCAAATCAGCAGCAGTAGTGCTAGGAAGCTTCCAGGTAGCTTTTCATAGGATAAGAGCAGTGAGGTATTCCTCGTTGAGCTGTGTAGCAGAGACGCATCAGTGGCAACAACAGTGAGAGTCACACCTATAGCCACGGGTCCTGGGAGGACCCACCATGCCACGGTGACCCACTGCAGCACACAACAGTAGCCGAAACACCATTCCAACAAAAGCTGAAGTTCCATCATGACGCCATTGCCATCGACGCAACGGTGGGTTGCCCAACCCTGTCTACTAGCAGTTCAAGCACGTGGTGGTGCTGGACCATTTGCGAAACTTCTTTGAAGTTTCATTTTAGGTCGCACCAACCACCCCCCCGGCGTTCGAGAGCGGGACTACCAGAATTGACCACCATTTTGGACGTGCAAAAGCTCATTGGAAAGCTCTAGTCATGAGCTCTTAAAAATATTCTTTCACGCTTTGTTTTGTACCATGTAGCCGAAAAGAAATGAAAAGTTGATCTCAGATATATAATTTCTAGGAATTTCGGACAGAGAAGAAAAATGTGACGTTTTTGCACTTTTAAAAGTTTTTCTTACTAAACCACCACCATTAAATTCAGCATTGTCTCCCGCATCATCGCTCCGAATTCCGCTGCATTTGGACAACCTTCATGCTAGCGTCATCATTGTGGGTGATGACGTCATCACCTATACTTGGCAAAATTTCCATATGAGACATCAAGTTTTGCTAACGTTTCAAATCTTTGAGAAATGCAGTCGGATGTTCAGTCTGAAGACTTTTGCATTTTTTGCTACTAAGCGCCCCACATGGCGCCTCGCGACGACAAGCAGAAGGGGCCTACTGCTCCTTACGGCTCCGTGGCTGACACCTCTAGTCCTCACTTCTAGGCCATCAGCTCCCTGTTCCAGGCGCAGGACGACATCCGGCAAAAGCAAGTGGCATAGGCGGCTTCAAATGAGGAGATTCTCACCATGCTCATCGTTAAGCAACCGCAGCCGGAGCACCACAGCACGACCTTCAGCAGCAGGGCATGCAACCGGAGGGCGTGCAACAGCCGCTGCCAACTGGAGATGACAACAGTTGTGACATTAGTAATGGCTGACATTAGCAATTATGAGGCCATCGAGTACTTTGTTGCCATGCTTCTGGCCTCGGGCATCAAGAGGCCGTCGGGGGGACGAGTCGTCTCCAGTTAGGTCAGCAGACTTCTCTCGCACATGATTCTGGGTTGTTTGCGCCTTCATTCTCGCATCGCCACTCTCTTGGTGTGTCCTTTAGTGAGATTTTAATTCCCCGCACGCTCCTACGTGCCCCGGAAGTCGCCCTGCCTAGGGATCGGCGGCTGAAGGACTTGGAGATCCCACCACCACGCTACGGTAGCGATGTTGTGTTCGACGCTTGGGAGACCCTCTTCCAGGTGTGGGCTGATGCGGAGGGCACTTGGCCATATTACTTGAGCCAGTATCAAACGACCGGCCCGCACCAGGCGTAGGTTGTGGCAAGATCCATGTGCGCTTGCTCTACGCCGTGCCCCCTGACATTGTTTTTGACTTCTGTGAGTCCCTTGGGGTCCTTGGGGCAGGCACTGGTCCGGACCCCTGCTGCGGTTAGGAGATGTTCCTGATCCTTCTGGCAGCCGAGACCCATGCGATGATGACAACACGTCTTTGGGAGTGCGGCCTCCTTCCGCACGGTCCCTCTGAGCCAGCCACAGACTACTGGCGGTGAACCATGCACATCTACGCTCTCCTCGGCACCATCAGAGGATCCCAACTGTGGGCCCAACATACCATCATGGCCAGGGCCCACATGGAGTTTGTCAACATGTTCACCTACTTCAACCAGGCAATTCTTGCCAATTATCCAGCCTTCTTGGGACTCCTCCCTTAGGCCCATCAGTGGACGGCTGCACGTGAGGCTGCCTAGGCCCATCGGGCAAGTCCACTCGTTGTTGTAACGATAGCCTCACCAACGAAACATCCCCTTCCCATTGCATCATCCTCACCCTCTTCTCTATCATCCTCCTCCTAGGATGTGGTTGTTACTACACAGGGGAAGAAGAGCAAACGAAGTCGTGGTAGCTGTCCAAGAGTGGGAGCTGACGTTCAGGCCATTGCTACAACTGTAGGAGCATACCGCTGCATGGATTCCGCACAACTCCACAAATGGATGCGGATCATGTGAGGCCTTTTGGCCATGCATACCGAGTGGACGGCTGCCTCCAGTGCCACCCACATTGTCCGCTTGACCATAATGGCAGCTGATCCTCCACCCGCATTCGGTGATGCGGATGCCGTAGTCCCTTGCGACGGCATCATCACCAAGCCTTGTCATCTTCTGGCACTCCGCACTCAGGGCGGTGCAAGTGTGTTGAAACAACTGTGCGGTCTACAGACTAATTGTTTTGTTGTATTTGTGGTCCGTGATCATGCGTGTGGAAGAGCATTGAGTGCATGTAGTGACCCCGGGCCTCACTATATAGAGTGGTTGGACGAGTCCCAGATTTGTGCTGTTTTTCCTGACTTCGTCATCCCTCTTGAGGGGTGTTTTGTGGTCCATTGCTCGATGTTGACAATAAAATGTGATGCGAGTGGTACCTAGATCATTGACTCCGGTGCCACTCACCACATGACTCGTCATCGCCCTAACGTAACAATCCTCTGTCCTGTAAGGTCTCTTCGATCTGATTGCACAGGATCTGGTCAGTCTTTGCTAGTGCAGTGCGCTGACATCATATGATTTTATAGTCCGTCTGGCACCCTGTACATCTTTGATGTGCTATGGGGCTCAACTCGTTGTCTGTTCGTGCCTGCACTCGGACGGGTCTCTTTGTTCAGCATTTTGTTGACGCTGCCTCTATTTCTACCTATGATACTCATGCTGTTGTCCTTCGTGCATCTGTTGTTGATGACCTGTACCGCGTCACTCGCCACCCTCCCTCTGTGCCCCCTTCTTTGTCCTCTTCTACACATGTGTTCGTGACTGGTGTGCTCTCCCTTGAGCACCAGTGCTTGTTGCATCGCCACCTCTGTCATGTGAGCTTGGACGTAGTGTCCAAGGTCATTCGAACAAAGCCCGTCCTCGGTCTTGACGTGAATTCCTTTGAGAAGCCGCCAAAGACCGATTTCCCCTTTTACGCTGAGGGTAAGATGCTTCACTAAAATTATCCTGAATCCACCTCATGGGTACTACACCCATTAGAGCTGGTCTACTCGGACCTCCTCGGTCCTCTGCCAGTCGAGTTCCTCTTGGATTGGAGTCGCTATGTGCTTACCTTAACTGATAATTTTACCCGGATACGGCGGGTCTACAGCCTCCGCTACAAGATCGATGCCGCCCTGGGTGTGTGAAGGATGTGACGTTTGGTGAGGGACCCCCAAACGTGAGCAAGACAAATATCGACGCGATGGTCGAACCATAGCTCCTACGGTGTGACATGGTCTAGAAGAGGATCATGCGGCAAGCAGTTCCAAACCCACGTCATGTCAGAGAAGACCTCAAATGAAAAGGACTCCGGAAGACTACACTAAAGTGTAGTCTTCCGGAGGTCCATGTTGCCTAAGAACTCGCCACCACGATCTGAGCAAAACGTGTGAAGCGTGTGAAGTTTATGGCGCTCGGTCATCACCAGCCAGAAACGTCACACCCTTCACAGGTTTTGCTCGGATCGTGGTGGCAAGTTCTTAGGCAAGATGGATGCAAATTTGCTGAGTACAATGGCTTTCACCAGCTCTCTGCTTTTGCTGCACCGTAGAAGAACAGTGTGTTGAGTGATGGAACCGCACCATGGAGGATGCTGTCCACACCATGCAATCTTAGTGAATTCTTCCGGAGTCCTTTGCATTCGAGGGCTTCTCCGACATGACGTGGGTCTGGAACCGCCTGCCGCATGATCCTCTTCCAGACCAGGTCACACCGTAGGAGCTATGGTTCGGCCATCGCGTTGATATCCATCTTACTTGCTCACGTTTGGGGGTCCCTCGCCTCTTGCGCTTGGTACACCGAGGACTAAGAGGGGTCCAAGGTCTCACCTCAGGATCGCATGTGTGCCTTCTTCGACATCTCTATGCAGTTGAAGGCCTGGCGCTTTTGGGACCCCATTCACTGTTGTATTGTCGAGTCTCTAGATGCTCTCTTCTTTGAGGTGTTCAACTACCGCGACCTGTCCAGCATTCTGTCATTGGCCGTCAACCATGTTCCCACCACTTTGACTTCCCAGTGGATGGCAGATACTCATCTTACAAATGGCTCCATTCAGGCCTCCTAACATATTTTGGCTGCTGGCTATTTGGATATAATTTCCATACGTCCAGTAGCATCATCGGTTCCCGCGGACACACCTGACTCCATGCCAAAATCAGTCCCCTCCAGCACTGCTGATCCTGTGCCAACATGAGTCCCCTTAAGCACACCTCACCGCGTGTGTGTGCAAGATCCCTCTTGCACATGTAATTCCACGACGGTGACAACATCCCACAATGTCTCGGGAAGCCAGACAGCAGCGACATAGTCCCAGACACGAGCAAGATGCAGGTTAACACGACGCCCAAACCGGCGCTAAAAAAGGGTGATATGACAAGGGAGAGGACCGTGGGGTGCACGGTTCTAGACCCGTGGAGGGAGGTCAGAGGCATTGAGGAAATTACAAACACACTCAGCAAGAGACCTGTTCCAGAATTCAGAGACACCGTTTTGCTGAGGTTTGTAGGGAGCCGTGGACTCCAGACGCGCTCTGCGGGATGTAAGGAAACTGGCAGTGGGTCCCATGAATTCCCTACCACAGCTACAACAAAATACACAAAGACGGCAACCATAAGCAAGTTCAGATTGGAGAAGCCAAGCTCAAGATGGAGCAGATGTAACTCTTTTTCTTGAAAGAAAGACCATGTGTATGCGTGAGAAGTCCTCAGTAAGACAGAGCACATAGCAACCGACCCCCTCCAAAGCCTCGTGAAGAAGGGATCCCATGACATCAGCGTGCAAAAGGTCAAGGGGGTGCAAGGTTTGAGATTCAAATGTGGATAATGGGGATCGATACATTTTGCTTTGAGCACAGTCAAGGCAGTCAGCACGACATGGATTAGGAAAAGTGGTAGCATCAAGGCCATCCACAAGAAGAACACAAAACAGGGTGTCAATGGCAGTAGTGTTAATGTGGCACAGGCGGAGATGCAATAGGTACGTGTGTGTAGGGAAAAGAGAGCGAACAACATGAACATGTGCAAAAGTGGAAGGTGTAGGGGGAAAGGGGGGAACGTATAATTGGCAATCACAACGGGTATCCTACAGCAAGATGCGGCCAGAAGTGCAACGTGAAACCGAGACAGTGCCACGGCTAGAAGAGAAGTCCATTTCCTGGTCATTAAGTATCATGAAAAAGAGAAGACTCAACTCAAGAGAGGGAACGTACAACACATTCGGCAAGAACAGTCCTCCGGGTGCAAGAGGACGACCTTAACGCCTTGAAGTTAGCCGGAGCCAGTGCAAACAAAGTGAACAGAGCAAACTAGACCAAAAAGGACAAACGCGTAGCACGAAAACGTCATGTGGTGAATGGCTCCTAACTCAAGAATCTAAAGGCCACTTGAGACGCAAACAGTGGCAGGGTCACGAATGACTACAGAAACGGAAGTATGCGATAGGAGACACTTACCACATGCGGCAAGAAAATGAAGCATGCAGACAGATTGCCACTCCTCAATCCACCAGACGTCAACAGGAAAACACCTTGGACATGACCAGAAGCAGAACCACGCAAAGCCCTAACAACTCCACATGCAAGTGACTTTGACCCTGAACACCTACTCTCACCAGCCTGATCACAAAGACGACGTTGTTGGACGGTGTCGGAGAGAGCAGCGTCGACTTGGCGGACATCCTCATGCGGGTGAGAGGTGATAAAAACACCAGAGGAGGGGCGTCGAGATGGGTAGACTGAAGAGGCCCATGAAGGAGGAGAGTGTGGACCGGAGGGAGGACCATAGTAGACATGCCCCCATACTCTAGAGGCCACCTCCATTGGTAAGGTAATGGGGGTGGTGCTACAACGGTGCTGTAGGCTGCAACATTGGTGGACATAGTCGGGCTACGACCGGCTAGATCTGTAGAGGGGGTGGAGCGGGAAGAGAACCCAGAGCTACAGGAGGAGCATGCCCAGTGCGCCCTCATCGCCAATGCAAGGCGGTTGTTGTCAGGTGGTACTGGAAACTTTGGTGCAGAGTGGAATGTAGCACCACAGTTCCAACAAGTGATGGTGCTAGAGGAGGACATGGAAGAGGAGGAGCTGCCGGCCGGACCACAGGCACTGGAGCCAACGCCACCCTTGCGCTTACCTTGACCACGGCCACCCCCCTCCTCCTTGACTAAAGATCAAGGCGGCCGATGTGGAGGGTGATAAATATGAGGTGGAGGAGGCAGAGGAGGAATGGAGTGAGGTGTTGGTGTTGCAACTGTTGCATGATGGATGAGCTTGTTCTGTAGTGTGCTCCACCAATGTGTAAGACACTGGGTAGTGAATTCCCAGATGGCACCAATACCGGGTGGAGCATCAGAAGGGACCGGCTTGGATGCAAGATGCTCGAGCTCTTCGGCCTTTACCTCCCTGAAGATATCGGACATTTCAGGGATGAGGTCGTTGACGATGGAGATAAGTGCAAGGAGCTGTCCGGGTGTTGCCTTGCCCAAGTCAGGCAATAGGCGGAGACTGTGAGCCAAAAAGGCATCCATAGTCTCATCAGTACGCATAGGCAGCGTATGAGGACGCTCAGTGCTGCATTGCTTGAGGCCCTTTATGAGAGCGTAAGCGCCAATGGGGTCAGCAGGCGTGAGGCGTGCAGTGTTCATGTTGTAAGGACCCAATCTCATCAGTGAGATCAGCGGGTCCAGCACGTGCAGACTCAACATCAGTTGGGAAGAAAGAGGGGTTGGTTGAGGGATTTTCTTTGTGGTAGTGTTCCCAAAGCTGTTCACCTTGTGTCCATGCATTGAAGTGAACTTCCTAAGAAGAGAAGGTGAGGTTATATGTGAAATTAGGTGGCCCTGAGTCAAATTCAAGCTTGCGACGCGTGGGCAATGAAAGTGCTTTGGTAGCAGCTACGCCTGCAACATCGTCGACTGCAAGTGGGTCGAAAGTGAGAGGGCCACCGGCATTGGATGCGGAAGCAGTTGAAATGGAGAAGGTAGCAGCGATGCCAGCATTAGTAGAAGCAGAGGGGATGGAGCGCAGTGCGGCCTGAAGGCGATTGAGGACCATGCCTGTTATGTGGTCAGCGAACGTTTTCTTGTCAACCTGAACATTGTGCAGTATTTCCTCTGCATTACACTATGTTGTAAGAGCTACTTGGAGAGCAGCGCACTCGCGCTATAGCTCTACATGCAGTGTAGTGTACTAGTCGTCATCAACAAGCATAATGAACAAGTGAAAACTCTGTCGGAGAAATTTTGGCAGAATTTCCCCTGTCCCAATATACGTGGGTGTTGGTTGGAGCCACGATAGTTTTAGCATTCCTTGGTTGTATTGATTGGTTTGGACTTGGGCTCACGGCTCTTGACAATTTAGGCTAGGTCATTCAGAGACTTATTTTATGCGTGTGATGTATGCCGTCGGGTTCAACCCCGACGGCGTGACCCCCACAAGTGATTTCTCACTTGTGGGGTGGCGGAGTGGGTGGACTAGCCGCCCCCTCCCCATAGGATAAACCACACGTGTCTGTTCATTGTTACTTCTTCTTCGTTCTTAGTTACTTGGGTTCCAACCCTTTGGTTCTATGCGCTCTTCCACCTAGTCCCACCTGTCCACCTGAGATAAGACAAAGTCCTGCAGCC
>SZWC01003616.1:141896-157794 GCA_023375785.1 Penium margaritaceum
CCGCCACATCGAAGACGCCGTGCCCCCCCCCCCCCCTCTCTGCACTCGTGGCCATCAAGCGTGACGCCACCGACTCCTTCTCCGACGTCTTCGTCCACTACTCCCAGGACGTACTCACTGCGATGGTTGCCCAGGGTACTCTTATGCCCTGGGCGTATGAGCTTTTCCTCTGCATCGAGGAAGCTTGTCCGGAGTCACACATCCATCGCACGGAGTCCCTCGCCTCCCCTGTCATCGCCTCTCCTACCGTCTCCTCGGTGACTATTGCCACCCCAGTAGCAGCAGCATCTTCCGATGCCCCCTCATCTCACAAGAAGAAGAAGAAGGGCAAGAAGGGCAAAGGAACTCAGCATCAGACCAGCGGATCAGGTAGTGCCAACCTCGTCTGCCACAACTGTGGCCACTGACGATAGGGGTGCTACACGTGTCCGCTCCCGACTGACAAGGTTCGTGTCATCGCCACCATGCGTCGCCAGCGCGAGCGCCGCCTTGCCACTAGCGCCGTGACCATCGCTGCTCCTGCCACATCTGCACTACTCGTGACGGCCTCACCTCAGCTTCCTCCACAGTCGTCCGCACCCGCTGCTCCGTCCCCGGCTCCTTTATTTCCTTTCCCAGACTTCGGCATCATCACACCGCAGTCGGTCTACTCCGTCGGACCCTCCGTCCACGAGCGCCAGCTGGAGCAGTTCATCGCCTTCCAGCTCGGCCTTCCTCATCCTCCTCCCCAGGGAAGTATGAGTTGCGTAGTCGCTAGTCCCTCCCCTCCTTGCATGACAGGGTTGGTACTGCGATCATGTCCTGTGTTTCCGTCCGTCTTGTCCTCTATAGTGCCCTCTTCTCCCGCTCCTCTTCGAGACAATATCGCTTGGCTAGATGACTGGCACTCATGGTTTACACCTCCGTCCACTTCGTCAGCGTCGCTCGCCAATTTCCATGCGACTGTTAGCCACCTGGCCTCACCGGTCCAAGATCCGTCATAGACCTGGATCATCGACTCTGGGCCCTGCATCATATGACGGCCTCGCGCGATGCCTTCAGTGTTCTTGGTCCCGTCACCGATGTCACCAGGGTTGAGACGGGATCTGGCCAGGTCTTTCCCGTCCGTGGTGTTGGCGTTATTCGTTTTTGTGGTCCGCTGCTCGCATTTCCTTGGGGAGGAGGGCGAGGAAGGCCTTCAGTGCGAGTTGCCCGTTTGTGGTGTCGGTGTCATTCGTTTTCGTGGTCAGCGGGTAATGTCTTCTTGATTGATGTTCTCTTCTTCCTTGGCCTTGACCTCAGCCTCCTGTCTATCACCTCCCTTGATCACATGAGTATGGACATTCTGCATTCACGTGGGGTGGGCACTGTGTTGTTGTGTCCATCCGGTCGTGTCGTTCTGCATGCCACCGCCTGCTGCAACTTGTGGCATGTACCGCGCATGTCTGCTCCCACCTCTGTCTCCTCTCCGTCGACTCACACTGTCCACATGTTCGTCACCAGCACATTGTCTCCGTAGCACATGCGTCTCCTGCATCGTCGCCTCTGTCACTTCCACTCTACCGCTGTTGAAAGCATGCTTCACACACAACCAGCCACGAGTCTTGACTCAGCCTCCTTTCCTTTGTCGTGTCCCACTGAGTGCATCAATTGTGCTCAAGGCAAGATGCACCGTTCCACCTACCCCCTCTCTGCCTTTCGAGCATCCGCCCCGCTCGACCTCGTTCACTCTGATATCATGGGTCCTCTCCCGAGCACGGTCATTGCGTTCTGACCCTTACGGATGGCTACTCTCGCTATCGTTGGATCTTCTGCCCGCAACAGAAAAGCGACGTCGCTCCCACCATTCGGGACTGGCTTATCCATGCTGAACGTGAGTGTGGTCGCTCCCTACGCCGCTTTCGCTCTGATCGTGGGGGTGAGTTTCTGGGGGAGACCACTCTTTTCCTTCCCTCCTGTGGTGTCCATCATGAGACGTCGGCGCCTTACACGCCAGCCCAGAACGGCGTCTCTGAGCGGTGGAACCGCACCATGGCCGACACCGTCCGCACCATGTGCGTCGAATCCGGCATCTCTCACGGCTTCTACTTCGAGACCATCACCTACATGACGTGGGTCTGGAACCGGATTCTCCATGGACCCATTCCTTGCCAGTCCACCCCATACCAGCACTGGTGTGGAGAACGCGCCAATCTACGTCCGGTTCGTGTCTGGGGTTGCGTAGCCATTGTGTGGTTGCCTGTCCCGCACCAGGGTGGCAAGCTTGGGCCTCGCGGTTGCCCGTGCACCTTCCTCGGCGTCTCTCATCAGTCGAAGGCCTGGCGTTTTTGGGATCCCACTCGACGCTGCATCGTTGAGTCTTGCGATGCCCTCTTCTTTGAGGACCTATATCCTCGTGACCTCGTTCGCTCTGACGCGTCGATGTTCCTCCCGTCACATGGGGGAGTGGTGGGTCCGTCCTCCGTCCTACTGTGTCCGGGCGTTCCATCGTTTGCGCTGGCGGGCCCACCTTCGCCGGCTGCCCCGTCCGTGCACGCTAGTCCCTCGGGGCCTGCTGTCCCGTCCGTGTCCGCTAGCCCCTCAAGACCGGCTTCCCCGTCCGTGCCCGCCAGCCCCTCAGGGCCGGCTACCCCATCCGTATCCGCCAGCCCCTCAGGGCCGGCTGCCCCATCCGTATCCGCCAGCCCCGTAGGGCCGGCTTCCCCGTCCGTGTCTTCCAGACCCTCCGGGCTGGCTGCCCTGTCTGTGTCCGCCAGCCCCTCAGGATCGGCTACCCTGTCCGTATCCGCGAGCCCCTCAGGGCCGGCTGTCCTGTCCGTGTCCGCCAGCCCCTTAGGGTCGACTTCCCCGTCCGAGTCTGCCAGCCCCTCAGGACCAACAACCCCGCCCGTGCCTGCCAGCCCCTCAAGGTCGGTTGCCCCGTCTGTGTCTGTCGGCCCCTCAGGGCCGGCTGCCGCATCCGTATAGGCGCGCTACACACGTGGTCCGAGTGAGAGCCTCAGACCCAGGTCGACGGTTGCCACTCAGGCCACCTCCACACGTCCTCTCACCCCACGACCCCCTGTCATTTCACGAGGATCCTCACCTCATGTCAGATCTGGGATAGACGCGGATCCACTCCCATGGAGACGTCGATCCACTCCCACGGTCGTGAGTGGGGACCCCGGCGCTAAGGCACTCGGCTCGGCCACACTGTCAGTCATCGCCGACCTACATCCAGGGTTTGCTCTGGGTTATGCCGTGCTCCAACAGAAACACCAGTATGCTGTTGCGGCCACACTCACGTGGATGCCACCAAGGGCACGTGACATGCATGTCCTTACCCTCCGTCCCACTGAGCGACCAGAGGACCCATCCACCCTGCATGAGGCTTGGGCGTCTCCCGAGGCCGGTCACTAGGAAACTGCATGTGCTGACGAGCTAGCTGCCATTCGGCAACATCACGTCTACGAGCTAATCGACCTTCCCCCGGGCCGCAAGGCCATTGGTGCCAAGTGGGTTCTCCGGCGGAAGTGGAAGTCAGACGGGTCTCTGGATAAGTACAAGGCCCGTTTCACGGCCAAGGGGTTTTCTCAGGTCCACGGGATCGACTACGACCAGATCTTCGCCCCGGTCGGTCGGTTCTCCACCAGCCGGGCGTTGTTCAGCCTGGTTGTCCAGCATGGGTGGGATGGATGGATCAGATGGATGTGAGCAACGCCTTCCTCCATGGCTCACTGGAGGGCGAGGAGCTCTACATGATGAAGCCTCCAGGCTTTGATGATGCCTCTGGCAAGATCTGGAGGCTGCGGAAGGCCCTCTATGGCTTGAAGCAGTCACCGCGCTGCTAGAACCAGGAGATCAGGCGTACCCTTCTTAGCGGCAGCCTCCTTCGCAGCTCTGCCAATCCTGCGCTATTCATTAGCCCGCGAGGTGAGACACTCGTCGTCGTCTTGGTCTATGTCGACGACCTGCTCATCACATCACCGAATGCAGCTGCAATCCAGCGGGTCAAGGACCTTCTGCATGCTGCCTACCAGATGAAGGACCTCAAGCCAGCGCAAGTCTTTCTAGGCATGGAGCTTGAGCATGATCGCTCTGCGGGCATACTGTATGTCCATCAGGTCGTCTACGTCCATACCTTATTCGGGCGCTTCGCTAAGGACCCGCCCCTCGTGCCGAGAGCATCCTCACCCATGTCGCCCGACGGTCAGGCGATGCTCAAGAGCTCTGATCCAGCCGTGGTGGAGGAGCCGGTAGACGTGACCGCGTATTTGCGCGTCATTGGGTCAGTGATGTTCCTGGCCACGACGACACGTCCAGACATCGCGTTCGCCGTCAACCTCCTGGCTTAGTTCTCACAGGAACCGCGTCACCTCCACTTTGAGGCCGCAATCCGAGTACTGCGCTATGTCATCTCGACTCCACGGCGAGGTCGCATGTTCTGTCGACAGCCGTCTGTTGTTGCGGTGGGCTACACCGACAGTGACTGGGCCGGCAGTCCGGACGATAAGAGCCGCACAGGCTTGATCTTTCTGATTGGCGACACGGCGGAGTCCTGGCGTAGTGGCAAGTAGGGGTGCATTGCACGCAGCACTGATGAGGCTGAGTACGTAGCCCTTGGTTCAGGTGTATGTGAGAGCGTGTGACTACGTTGTCTGTTGTCCGAGTTGTGTCAGTCCGTCGCATCCATCACGTTGCATTGTGAAAATGAGAGTGTCATGGCCATCACCAACAATGACGGTGTGCATCACACACGCACAAAGCACGTCAATGTTGAGTATCTCTATGTGCGTTCGTTGTTGCATGACGGCAGCATCAGTATTGTGTGGGTTGAGATAGCATGGCAGTTGGCTGACTTCTTGACCAAGGCACTGAAGCGCGACTCATTCAAGAAGGTTGTGAGTTCATTCGGCGTGCGTCTGTGAGTTGCACACTTTGTCCTGGCCTACGTCTCTATGTGCCCTTGGGGAGTTTGTCTATTGCATGTGACGTTGCCCGCCCATGTGCACTGGGCATGTGAATCATGGGGGAGTATTGGTTTTTCCACGTTTCTCATTGTGCTGTGTTGTGTCCTCCCGGCTTGTGTACATCGGCGTGCACAATGACTGACACCGAGACTTGACGCCGCTCAAGTATTGTCCGGTGGAGCCGACGCACACTGAGGCCTACACGTAGTTCGCTGGAGCCTCCTCCCTGCGTCAACGTGCTCAGCTCCAGCGGTAGGCCTCCTTGACGGTCGAGCCGCCGGCGGTCACTGCCACCGCAGAGGCTGTCTGCGTGCATGCAGCGCTGGATCTGAATCTATTATTGCGTCTGCAGTGTCATGCTCTGCTTAGGGTCCATGTTTCATGTTGCGTGGCACTGTTTGGCACAATGGACCACCGTAGGCACTGCCTGGGTTCGGGCAATCATAAATCTTCGCTACTATTTTTCTAGTTGTTTCAAACCGCACGACTGTGTTCGCAGCGTGAGTATTATGGTATGGTCCAGTTTTCAGGCAAAACAGATGACACCCGGGTTTTGGGTTGTCGGCCGTCTGGCAGGGCTCACCGAGAAAACCCTGCCTGCCAGAAAATAGGTCTAGGACTATTTTCTGATTGGCTGGTTAGCTGAGTAACAAGCTCTACAGAGCTGGGGGGGGAGCTAGAACTCGGAGGGGTCTCCCATTGTTGTTCATTCTTCATTCCTAATCAGTTACTTCCAGTTTTCAGCTGCTTTCTGGCGTTAACACTGGCGCGCGCACTTCTGAGTAAAATGACTTAGCCTCTAGAGCAGCGGACGAAGGAACGAGCGTGGAAGCCCGCACGCCGCATCAACACTGCTGCCCCAACCTACTGCTTAGTGTTTCTAGCTCGGGTGCTAGCTGGGTTTGCAGTAAGGATCTGCAGTGACATGGACACGGCGAAGTGGACACATTGAGTTGTACAAACAAAGAGGGACAAATCACATCACAACAGAAGGCAGCCGAAGCCAACCTGGTCTGTATTGGGGATCTTCACAGAGGAGGACACTGCCGAGTGGTCACAATCAGCTCTACTCGTGGGCAGGGATGGGCCACATCACATCAGTTTGGACACATTAGACACGTCTGACAAGCAACAAATGAGGTACTTGGCACAATGGGGCATGAACATTGCTTGGCTCACCTCCAAGTGCTCACTCGGAGGCACCATCAGATGAACTGACAAGCTAAATTCCCATACGTGAACAATTTAGGACTCTAATTCCATCTGTGGAATATTTGTTGCATTCAGGTTTTACCACTAGGATAGTTACTCCATATGTATATCTTAGGGAATGATGCCATTGTAACAGGTTGGGACATCACTCTTGCACATGTGAGCTTCCACTGTTCCTGAAAGTAGTCAGTGGTATATTCTGATATGTAGTTGCGAGTGGACCTCATGTGTCTTGCAAAATGAGGTCAATACTCGTCAGTGAGCGCAACAGCATTCAGCTGCCAAACATTTTGGGTGATAACGTATTACCGCTATTATTCGCAAGGAAAATAATTAAAATCATTCCAGACCCGGTAACTTACTCGTGCCTTGTTCTTTAACAGTCTGAAATTAGGTCACGTGTGTATTTGAGAATAGGTGAAAAGCAAACCGACGGGGATCGGTTCGAACTTTCCCGGTGGGCTTTCTCGGCTGGGCCGAATAGCGAGCGCCTCTCAGCTGGAGGGGGGGGGGGGGGGGGGACACCCCGCAACGTCCAAGCGTCGCTCGCGCCGTCGATTTGCTCACTTGAGTTCGAGTGGGCAAATTTTGTGTCCAGAACACTCGCCTCGGCCTGAATACTCGATTTGGGCAAAATCATGTCAGCAGACTGAAAGACAGCTCCTAGCACTGCTGTTGCTAGCGTGGCAACGCAAGCCAGCTAGCTAACTCACTAGCACACACAGGTGGAGGTGAGAACAGCAAGGGGTTGGCTAGGGACACCAAACACAAGTGTCAGAAGGTGCAACTGTTTAAGTGTGCAGAGAGGGTTGACAACTGAGGTCTGGCCAACCTATATAGTGCCACGGACCTAGTGGAAGCACACACACACACACACAGCGCACAACGGCGCTATTTTTTCTAGCAGGACAAAACAGTGGCAAAAACACAGTTTTTGACACAATTCCCTGCAGACTCGTCAGAACGACGAGCCGTTTGAACCAGAACGGCCACGTCGACGAGATCTACATCCTGATAGGCTGCACGCCTACGTGCTCTGACACAGCACGAGTCCACAAAATACGGAAGTCTTCTGGGCGCCCGTCGCCACCGGCTGCCGGCCTGCTGCCGCCGTCGCCTGTCCCAGGGATCTGCACGTGAATGGACATGAGCCGAGGGGTCACCGTAAGCTGTGTACGACACACACAACAACACTCCCCATGACCGGAGGGTGAAACACGTCCATGCACATGCAGACACTGACTCTGTACAGAGCAGGAAACGCACAGCTGCTGCAAGCGGCAGGCACAGCACATACAGGGTGGCACATGAGGAATCAAACTGCAACAGGGATGGGGCAGAGTCCAACGGAACGAGTGGCCGCATGAAACTTTGAACGGCCTAGAGCCTTGGTCAGAAAATCCGCGCACTGCCTGTCAGTGCTCACGTGGATGACTCGGATCTCACCACGATCAACCAAGTCACGCACGAAGTGATGCTCGACATTGATGTGCTTCGTGCGTGCATGGAACACACCTGAGTTTTTGGCGATGGCCTCCGCGCTCATGTTGTCACACTGGAGAACCACGGGGGGAATGGGCTGACGCAGTTCACGCAACAGGCGGACGAGCCAGACACATTTTGCTGCACCGGCGCCTAGGGCAACATACTCTGCCTCAGCAGTACTATGTGCGATACAGCCCTGCTTCCCACTTCGCCAGGACACTGCAGTGCCTCCAATGAGGAAGATGTAGCCGGTGCGGCTTTTGCCATCTGGACTCCACGCCCAGTCACTGTCTGTGTACCCATCGAGCACAACGGACACCTGCTCGCGAAAGCACAGGCCGAAGCGTGCGGTGGACAAAATGTAGCGCACACACCGGACNGCGGCCTCCAGTGTTCGCTGGCGCGGAGCCTGCGAGAACTGGGCGAGCAGGTTGACAGTGAAGGCAATGTCGGGCCGTGTCGTGGTGGCCAAGTACATGAGCGAGCCGATGACTCGCAGGTACAGGGTCACATCGACTGGCTCCCCCAAGTCCGCTGGGTCATCGACCTTCAGGGCGGCCTGCCCCTCAGGGGTCATGGGCGTGGAGGCCGTGCGAACGGCCGCGAGGAGGTCGGCAAAACGCTCCCCCACGGTCTCTGCGTAGCGCCCCTGATGGACACGGAGTGTGCGACGAACACGGTCACGCACGATCTCCATCCCCAAAAAGACAGAGGCCTCACCAAGATCCTTCATCTTGTAGACCGAGGAGAGAATGGCCTTGGCAGCATTCACCGCTCCCAGGTCGGGCGAGGCGATGAGAAGATCGTCCACGTAGACGAGGATGGCAGCGAGCGGTGCTGGGGACTGTGAGATGAACAGGGATGGGTCAGCATCACTCTGAACGTACCCAGCGCGTCTCAGCGTGCTGGTGATCTCCTGGTTCCACCAGCGCGGTGACTGCTTCAGGCCGTACAAGGCCTTCCGCAGTCGGTACACGCGACCGGTACCATCCTCAAAGCCAGGTGGCTGGACCATGTAAATCTCCTCCTCAAGATCCCCATTTAGGAAGGCGTTGTTAACATCCATCTGGTGGAGTTCCCAGTCATGCTGTGCCACCTGGCTTAGCAACGTGAGTGTGGTCGTCATCCGCCCAACTGGGGCAAAGGTCTCGGTGTAGTCCACACCAGGGACCTGAGAGAAGCCCTTTGCTGTCAGGCGCGCCTTGTAGCGCTCCACAGTGCCGTCTGGCTTCAGCTTCTTGCGTAGAACCCACTTGGCCTTGATGGCCTTGCGGTTCTTGGGCAAGTCCACCAGCTCAAAGACGTCGTGCTCACGGATGGCATCAAGCTCAGCCTGGCAGGCGGTGCGCCACTGCTCAGCATCAGGGGCCGACAAGGCCTCAGGCAGACTGGTGGGATCGGGAGCCAGCACTGGTGCACTCCGTGTAGCCAGGGCATATGCTGTAGAGGGAGGGTCGACCGTCACCATGGACTCAGCGGCGTCACGAGCAAGACCGCGCTCATGAGCAAGTAGTGCCGCACTAGTGGCACAGCCAGGGTGCACCTCAGCAAGACCGCGTGCACTCAGGCCGAGGACCTTTGTGCCCGGATCACCCCTGGCGACACTGCGCGTGGGGCGCAGGCGGAGACGTCCGCCGGGTGCCCGTGTGTAGGGGTCCGATGGGGCAAGGGCAGTGGGCTCTGCTGACTCACATGCCGGTGTGGACCGCACTGCAGGCGTGCCACTCGAGGCTGACGTGGCATCGCCTGCTGGGGTTAGGCCTACGGCGGACGCAGGCGCGTCTGTGACCGGAGACAGGGACAGCTCAGCGCCAGACATGGATGCGGACGCAGGGTCAGACTGCGCTTCAGGGTCAGACTCAGTCTCAGACGCGGAAACAGACGTAGGATCAGGTAGAGCCGCAGGCGCGGAGGCAGACTCGGACGCAGACGCGGACACGGGCGAGCGCGGAGAGTCAGGGGCTGAGGAGCGAGCCACAGACGGGGCGGGGCTGGGGGTGCCGGTGGGCACCACCGCTGGCGACAGCCCCGGGGGTGCCGGCGACGGAGTGACCGCGCTGGACGGGGGCACTGTGCCCACCGGACCAGGAGCCTCCCCCTCACGACGGGGACCGGAACACCCAGGGGCATGAGCAGCATGCAGAGTGTGGATGCAAGCAAGGTCGCGGAAGGCGAGATGCTCGAAGAAGAGAGCGTCACGGGACTCCACGATACGGCGGCGCTCGGGGTCCCAGAACCGCCAGGCCTTGGACCGCGGGGCGACGCCAAGAAAGGCGCAGAGGTGGCCCTGCGGAGAGAGCTTGCTCCCCTGCTGCTCCGGCGTGAACCAGACGCAGGCAAAGGAGCCCCAGACATGGGCGAGGCGCAGGTCCGCTCGACGTCCATACCACAACTCGTAGGGCGTGCGGTGACCTGGGAGGGGACCGTGGGGAATGCGGTTCCATACCCAGGTCATGTATGCCATGCCCTCAAAGGCAAAGGCCTCAGGCATGGCACTGTCGGCGCGCATGGCGCGGACCGCATCCTCCATGGTGCGGTTCCAGCACTCGGAGACACCGTTCTGCTGGGGGGTGGCGGGAGCGGAGAGGTTGTGAAAGACACCGAGCTCGGTGAAGGAGCGTGCCATGTCACCGAGGTACTCGCCGCCACGGTCCGAGCGAAAGGTCTGAAGGCGGTGGGGGGACTGGCGTTCGGCCATGACCAGCCAGATGCGGACCGCAATGGCTGCATCGCTCTTCTGACGCAGGTTGTAGACCCAGCGCATGCGCGTGAAGTCATCAGTCAACGTCAGGACGTAGCAACCGCGGTCATCCTGAAACTTGACAGGGAGCGGACCCATGAGGTCGGAGTGGACAAGCTCCAGGGGCCGACGAGCCCTGGAGACAGACGCAGGATAAGTAGACCGGTGCATTTTTCCTTCAGCACAGGCCGGACAGTCGGTCGTGGGCGGCGCCTCGAAGGACGCGGCATCAAGACCAAGAGCAGGCTGAGTGCGGATCAGCCTATCGACAGCCCTTAGGTGCACATGACAGAGACGTCGATGCAGGAGGCGGTGGTGTTCGGGGGACAGAGCACCAGCGACAAAAACACGGGCAGCGGAAGAGGGAGGCAAAGGGGGTGCATTCGCAGAGCACCCAGCAATGTGATAAAGATCATCGACGACCGTCCCACTGAGGACGGTCTCCTCGGTGTCGCGCACAAAGATGCGAGCATCGGCAGCCGTGTGCGTGACACCGAGGCCCATCTTGGTGCAGGCACGGACAGACAGCAGGCTGAGTTCCAGATCAGGGACAAAAAGGACGTCGGAGATGTATACGGGACCAGCTGGCCCGGTGAACTGCACAACCCCAACACCCTGGACAGGGACCTCATGGCCAGCTGCAGTGCGAACAGAGCGAACAGCGCCAACGGGATGCAAGACGACAAAGGCGTCACGACGACACGTCATGTGATGGGTGGCACCAGAGTCCACGACCCATGTGGCATCTGTGACCCGTGTACAAGGGGCAACGTGGCACTCGGCGACGGAACAAGGCGCGGCAGCAGGCCGCTCGGCAGGCGACGCGGCAAGACGAGCAGCGGAGCGGACATGAGACGCATGCAACCAAGACGTGTCATCGGGTCCGTCACGCGCACACGGCTGGGCATGGGGACCACCACAGACATCACCACGCAACGACACAGACAGTCCACAGGCAGTAGGACCCCTCGACTCAGTCAAGTCACTCGCACCTCCCTGAGATGAGCGTAGGGCGAGAAGCTGGTGAAGCTCCGCGATCGTCCGGTCGCGCTCGGCGAGCGCCTGGTCGCGAGGATCAGCGGAGGNCGGAGCGGACATGAGACGCATGCAACCAAGACGTGTCATCGGGTCCATCACGCGCACACGGCTGGGCATGGGGACCATCACAGACATCACCACGCAACGACACAGACAGTCCACAGGCAGTAGGACCCCTCGACTCAGTCAANGTCGCGCTCGGCGAGCGCCTGGTCGCGAGGATCAGCGGAGGAGCCTGCTGTGGCGGCGGACTCCTCTGGGACGGCTGCGGTAGTGGCGGCCGAGCGGGCGGTCGCACCGGACGTCTGGCGCATGCGCGCTTCGTGCGCCTGCTGCAGCCCACGGGTGACCTTGGCCCAATCCAGTGGGCGTCCTGTCAGGCGAGTGCAGTCGCGATAGTGATGGTCACCACCGCAGTTGAAGCACACGAGGCGTCGTCCCGTCGTGCTGCTAGAGCCGCTGCTGCCGCCGCCGCTGCTGCTGCTGCCGCCGCTGTTGCTGCCGCCGCTGCTGCTGCTGCTGCTCCCGCCGCTGCTGCTGCGGCTGACACTGCCAGTGCTGGTGCCGCTGCTGGTCCCGCCGCTGGTACCACCACCCGACGCTCTGCGACCCTTCTTCCCTTGCGCTGGAGCCGCCGTTGCTGTAGACGGAGGGGTGGGCGATGCGGCGGCAACTGCAGCTGAAGCGGTGCTGCGGCGAGCGCGGTTTGCGGCGTCCATGCCTGCCACATCCAAAAAGTGAAGAGTGGCCCAGCGCAGCAGGGTCCCGTCGCTCGCCATGTCGCGAAGCAGCGTCTGGTCGAAGTTGCTGAAGACACGCGCGTAGTCGGGGTGAATGCCGTAGAGGATGATCTGGAGGGCGGAGTATTGCGCAGGAGCGTCGTCCCCAAGATCCTCGTACAACTGGATCGCCCGGCGCCAGTAATCGGCCACAGACTCCTGAGCAGTCTGGCAGAGGGAGTTGAAGTCGACGAGGCGCTGGGATGTCAACGCCAGAGTGGCGCCCTCAAACAAAGTGACGGCCAGTGCCCATGCCGCGCAAGGGTCAGCTCCTGAGCCGGTCAATGAATCGCCAAGGAACCGACTGAAGTCCTTGGTGAAGTCCGGGGCGGCCTTCATCAGGCCGGAAGCTGCGCGGACTGCCATGTGTGTCTGAGCGGGGTCAGACGCCTGATATGGTGCGAGGTAGTAGGGGAGGACTCCCTCGCTCATGGCCCACATGCGAAAGCGTGGCTCCCAGGACTTGAAGGCGTTCCCAGTCCGGAAGACAGGCGGGTCTGACTCAAACCACTTGGGTGGCTTTACCGTCGGCAGGGCAACGGCTGAAGACATTGCGGGGCCAGGCATCGAGGAGGCAATTCCCTTACCCAGGCGGGCCCGCAGGGCCAGCTCCTCAAAGCTTAGTGGGCGGCGGGATGAGCTCGGGTCAGCGTTGGAGCTGGGGTTGGTCCCCTGGAGGGCTGCATTGGCCGCACGCGCTCTGCGACGCGCCTCCAGGCGGATGAGGCGCGCTCGGAGCACCTCTTCCTCGCCCTCCTCGCCGGAGTCGGAGAGGTTCTCCGCGACTTCGTCACCATTCCCGCCGTGGGCAAGGTGATCCTCGCTCGGGTCAGTCGACGGACGCTGCTGTTGCTGCTGGGGCAGCAAGCCCCTGATCATATCCTGTAGTTCGGCCACCTGCCTCGTCAAGGTATCGCGGCTCTCCGCCTGTAGGTCCGCCAGTGCGCGCACTTGACGCGCCAATGTAGTCGGGCTCGGCGGCCGCTGCTGCTGCTGCTGCTGCGGTGGCTGCTGGTGTTGTGGCGGCGGCTGCTGGTGTCGCTGCTGCTGCTGCTGCTGCAGTGGCTGCTGTTGCTGTAGTGGCGGCTGCTGCTGCTGCTGCTGCTGCTTCTGCTGCGACTGCTGCTGCTGCTGCTGCTACTGCTGCTGCCGCTGTGGTGATGATGGCGGTGGTCGACGTTGACCGCTGACGGCGCTGCCCTCGGCAGCTACATCGGCGGCCATACTGGAGCAGGTTGGCTTCGGCATGGCGGCCAGCTTCCTCCCCTGTTTTCCCCTCCGCGGAAACTCTTCCGCGGAGCGTCTCCGCAGAAACTCTTCTCCGCGGAACCTCCCGCGGAACTCTTCCGCGGAATGGCTCCGCGGATCCCTTCTGCGGTGAACCTCACCGCGGAAGCTCACCGCGGATTACCGCGGATTACCGCTGATTACCGCGGATTACCATGGATGACCGCGGAGTACCGCGGTTTTACCGCGGTTCACTGTCGATGACCGCGGTCACCGCGGTTGCGCCGGTGTGGAATACGCCGGGCTGCTGGGGTTCCGCGGTCGACACGTTCCGCACTCGCCGCGTACCGTTCGTGTCCTGGAATCGGCGGGTGTGCCGCGGACCTGCGACCGAGGAGCTGCGGCGAGCAGAACCGATGTGTTCCGGAACGGCCGCGGAGATGCTGCGGCGGAGATGCGCGGATCCGCGGAGCACTGCGGATCCGGACTGGCAACGTCACCGCGAGGTGACGAATGCGGAACGCCGAGTGGCTCCGCGGCACTCGGCGCGTGTTCCGACGCGGTCGCGCGGTTGTCGCGCTTGCCGCGGAGGTTTTGTCACCGCGGAGTCCCGCGGAACGACCGCGAATCGACCGCGGAACGGCCGCGGATTGACCGCGGATTTACACAAAACGGTCGAAGTGGTGGTGGGCCCTCCCAGGACCTGCCGACGAGACCGTGGGTACTGCTGCTGCTGCTCCTGGAGGCAACGGCTGCGGTTGCTCACGACTTCTTCGGCTGCTGCGTCTCTGCTGCGCAGCTATGCGAGCACTGGCTCGCTGCTCTGATACCATGAAAGACAGCTCCTAGCACTGTTGTTGCTAGCGTGGCAACGCAAGCCAGCTAGCTAACTCACTAGCACACACAGGTGGAGGTGAGAACAGCAAGGGGTTGGCTAGGGACACCAAACACAAGTGTCAGAAGGTGCAACTGTTTAAATGTGCAGAGAGGGTTGACAACTGAGGTCTGGCCAACCTATATAGTGCCACGGACCTAGTGGAAGCACACACACACACACAGCGCACAACGGCGCTATTTTTTCTAGCAGGACAAAACAGTGGCAAAAACACAGTTTTGGACACAATTCCCTGCAGACTCGTCAGAACGACGAGCCGTTTGAACCAGAACGGCCACGTCGACGAGATCTACATCCTGATAGGCTGCACGCCTACGTGCTCTGACACAGCACGAGTCCACAAAATACGGAAGTTTTCTGGGCGCCCGTCGCCACCGGCTGCCGGCCTGCTGCCGCCGTCGCCTGTCTCAGGGCGACGGCGGTGACGAGGTAGGACACGGACATGACACGGCCGGCCTACTTCAAATTTCCTGGGAGTGAACTGCCTGCCCTGCATTCCAGAACGGCTCCCATTAAGTTCCCGGTTGTTCGAAACAGCAGCAACATGGTACATGGATGATGTCATGTGCTTCCAGCCTGGTCTGTGTTGGGGGTCGTGACGAGGTAGGACACGGCCGAGCAGTCACAATCAGCTCTGCTCGCGGACACGCTTGGGTCACATTGGACACTTAGATATGTCACACAGGCAACACAAGGGCACAATGAGGCATGACACTTGTTTGGCTCACCTCCAATTGTTCTCTTTGCTGCATTATTAGATTCACTGACGAGCTAAATACCCACAAACAATGAGGGACTTCACTCTTGCACCTATACACCCCTAATGTCCCTGAAAGTACTGTGTTCTGATAGCTGTAAGGGACCATCACACCTGTCCTTGAAAAGGAGGTCAACACTTGCAGCAGTATGCACACTGTCAGCTTCCAAAACATTTTGGGTGACATGGATGATGTCTTCGGCATGCAACTGTCATGCTGTGTGCAGGAGTGTGATCCTCTCATCACTTCATTGTTCCCCTTACAACCGGATATCTTTAGTATACTCACACATTGACACCGCAGGCTTGTGTAAAGGAAACAGCAAAGACACTTAGTGAACAGTGAATCTGCAAGAGTATGTCAATCCCTTTAAAGCTCGTGCTGACTCATGCTGCGCACACGACAGGTGTGCACACATATGCTGCCAATTCTGTATCAGACATCTAATAGGTGCACCTCGTATGTCGATTGTTGCTCACATATCAATCCAACGACAGGACCCACCAACTAAGTTGGAACTGGAGGCTCAGGCCAGGCTGTAAGAAAATGCCCATGCTGCTGATGATGATGCTGCCAAGAATGCGGCTGTTACTGCCACTGCTTCTGCTGCTGTGATAGGCAACCCTTCAGCTGTCCAGCAACTCATCCTCGTCATCAGGCAGTGGTTGAGCAGCAGCTGCTGCCAGCTCAGCCTCATACCTGTCAAGAAGAGTATGGAACATTGCACAAGGCGAATTGTGCTTAGGGTTCCAAGATCGTGTTCAGGGAGAGGGCATTGCTTGCAGCCAATGACCATGAAGCAGAAGGGGAGGGGAAGGGGGATGGGGGGGGGGGGG
>SZWC01003616.1:163692-183737 GCA_023375785.1 Penium margaritaceum
ATCGAAAATAAATCGTGCCAAACTCTTCCGCTCCTTCGACTTGGTCATCCGACGTCGGCCGTATTTTACAGTGTAAATACTTAAGAATAATAAACCAATACTTTTATTGCAAAAACGTGGTAAGAGATGCAAAATGAGCATGTAAGTCGTTTTTAACTCTCGATACATGTTTTTTTCAAAATGAAACGTATTAGCATACCGGACCTAATTCGTGATGTCGTCATTGACTAAGGTTTTCTTAGCATGTCGTCGAGCGTATTTCGGTGGGGTGTCAAAGTGGGTATGCGGAGATTTAAGTTCGTCCTCCACTCGATTTTTCGCACGGTGGACGTCCGAAGTATTTGTTTTTAACAGTGGCTATCGGAAGTGTTATGCACATATTGTGGACGTTATACGCATGTTTCTGCAAAAGTGGCCCTCGCATGTTTTATATGCGAAAAGTGGGTGCGACGTTATTTACTTGCGAAGTCAGTGGGTATACGGGACTTGTACCCAAATTTCTATGCACTTTTAAGTGCATATACACAGGTGCACAAAAACAATCGAGGGAAACCTAAGGGTTTTAATGCTCCGTGCAAGCAACACATGCATAATAGCCACTACGAGAAGCTTTTTTGATAGTTTGTGGAATTTCATATTCATGGGGTGCTCCTTTTTCTAGATTATAGTGCCATCCAAAATTCAACCAAAGAATCTCAAAGTATCCATATAGTTTGTGATGGTTCTTATCTGCTCTTTGAAAAGGTTATTAAGAAGGTGGAGAGAGAAAACATCCACGGAACTCCCAATATGTCAGATTTTTCAACTAACCGCCTTAAAAAGAACCATATCCACCACTTATGTACTTAAAGCTAACATACCCAATGGTCGTAGAAAAGCAACAAGGTATCCAGGAATAGAATCGCGCGAACACCATGTTGACTTTATGTTAAATTAATCATCAGGGTGCTGATATCATCGTTCTTCTCCAAGAATCACAAACTCCCAATTTGAGGAGTTCATGGTTTTTTAAGGAGGGGTTGGCGTTGGGATTTGTGTGGAGGTCCAATATATCCCATGCATTAAAAGGGAATATGTTGGGCCATACTATCGCGGGCCCTTGCATGTGCATACGCAAAAACTCAAAAACTCGATCCGAACTGTGATTCAAGGTTGAACTTGAACTTAGTTTTGCATGGAAAACCAGGTGGCTTGCGTGCCGTGCAAAATTTTGAAAATTTGAAACGGCGAGAATCACGATTGAGCAACAATCACATGACCATCCTTGCCAAGCTCGGTCAGCAACGAATGTTGCTAATAGAGCATGGCAAAGGAGCTGGATAACTCGTTCTTCTTATTTGAAATGTTGGATATGACAAGTAAGAATTTGCTTAAGGGTATGGTAGAGTCAATCCTTCATGCGTGTGGATGTAATGGCTAATTTGCCTTTTCGAAGATGTCCAAAACTTTTGGAAAGGAATGTCGAGAGGTGAGGCACTTGGAAAAATTCCATGCCCAATTGACGAAAGCTACCGGAATACTTCACGTTATGGGCCTGTTGTGATTTGTGAGGTTGCTCTCGACCTGTACAGTTTACTGTGACCACTCGGCCGTGTGCATGCTTGTGCAGATCCCTGATGCGGACCCAGGTGGCACCGAGGCGTCGTCTGGTGGTGGACTACCTGCTCGGAGCTGATCAACGATCGCCTTAGAGTCCTAGATGTTGTCTGGGACCTTCTCCAGTTTTTCTGCAGCTTGTAGGATTTTATCGGTGGACTGGCCATGGGCCCGATTTGCATGTTTTTGCCTTGTGTGTCCATCGATTTTTGCCGGATGCATGCATGTGACCAGTCATAGCGTTTGGTTTGAGATTCTGCACGTGTAGGTTCAAACTGCGAAGCGTTCTGACTTGTCTACGCTGAGTTACGGCCAGAATAGTGGTTTTGTGCTTTTGGGCCGGTTTTTAAGACAGATCTTGCACTCTCGCGTGCGACACCCGCACTGCGCCGCGGCAGGTACTTATGCTATGGACATGTCATTTGTCATTTCTTTCTGCAAATGCTATTGAAGCATTCTAACACTTTGCCTTGTGTCGCCTAGCCAGACCCTTGCCGTTGTGTCAATGACTTGTGACTGTCGTCACCGTCTGAGAAGGCACTGATGCATAGTCAGCGGCAATATCCTTAGGAAGCTTCCATGCATCTTTGCATGGTATCAGAGTAGCAAGATCCATTTCGCTGAGCTGTGCCGCAGAATCGCACCATCGGCAGCAGTAGTGAGAGTCACCGTCGCCGCTGTATCCTGGGACTTGTTGCAGCCGTTTTCAGCAACGACATCATCACACAGTCCCCACCACCTCATCGGGTGAGGTACGGCATTTACTAGCTCCAGCAGCCAAGCCAAGCAGTAGCAACAGCAGCAGCAGCACCAAGTGACAGCAACAGTCGTATCTGGCTGCTAGCCTATACACAAAAAACTACAAAAAAAAGGGAGTAGCAGCTAGCAGCAGTAGCTTGCGGTGGCGGCTGCGAGCACTAGTAGCGCGCGGCAACACCTCACAGCAACAGCGGCATCAGCAGCCGCTAGCAAGAACAGTAGCTCAGCAACAGCAGCGGAAGCAGCATCAGCGCAGTAGTACCATTGTAGCTACTACAACGACAGCAGCAACAACTGCGTAGCTCCGCAGCTGCGCAAAACATGCGCAACACTGCGTAGAGACCGTGCAACACTGCGCAGGCCTGCGTGGCACTGGGTAGGCCTGCGTAGTCCCTACACAGCCGCGAGCAGGTGGCGACGAGGTCACCCCCACCGGTCACGCGAAGTTCGCGTGACCTCCAAAAAAAATGCTGGCGTAAAATACGCCAGCGAAAAAAAGTTAGCGGTTTTCGCTAGCGTAAAAAACTCGGCGGTGCTGACGTCAGCAATTTTGTGGCAAAACGTCATTTTTTTAAAACGTTTCAACTCCTCGAGCAACACTATTGGTTTCTTATTTGGAGAATTTGTTTACGCTCGGCCCCATACTGAGCACTGACATGGCTCCGACTGGTGACAAGGACAAAGGACCAGCTGATCCCTCCTCCTCCTCCTCAGGGATCGTGAGCCCACGCTTGCAAGCTATTGAGGACCTGCAAAGTCAGCAGGATGAGATACGTCGCCTACAGTAGCAGTAGACCAACGTCATCCGCACGCTCACTGATCTTCTACGGAGTCATTCCACGGCCCCACATTAGATCTCCAGCGGGTTCGGTGGTGTCACACCTTCTGTACATCAATCAGCATCTACACCAAGGAGAGCGGCAGGACAGGATCCACCACTTCTTGATCCTTTGGAGGGGGACCTTGACATGCCAGGCATGGAGGATGACAATCTCGAGAGGGAGATTCGCGTACTTCAGGAGTGTCTTCGCCAGCTGTAAACGCATTCCGGTTCCCTGTACCCGGAGATCGTATCCTCATGTGAGCCCTACCTCGGCGACTTTCCTCGTCCCGGTGTCTTCCCCATCCCTCGTCTTTCCCATCCTATGGTTGCTCTCCCTACAGAGCGACAACCTAAGGACTTCGAGACACCGCCCCCACGATATGTCAGCGAGGACGGCTTTGACTGCTAGGAGACCCTCTTCAAGGTCTAGGCCACTTCAGAGGGGATTTGGCCCTACTACCACAGTCAGTACCAGGTTATGGACCGTGCTCAGGTGTTGACAGCGGCTCGGCCGATGCGCACACTCCATTACGCCATGCCTCGTGAGACTGTCGTGGACTTTTGCCCCTTCCTTGGAGAGGCCGGCATAGGCGTGGGTGCTGACCTACGTCAGGGCTGGGAGTTGGCATTGTCCCTGCTTGCTACAGAGACGCACGCCACCCGCGCGACTCACATCCACGCCTTCCACTCCCTTTGTCAGGGACCTGCCGAGCCCGCAGCCGATTGCTGGCGGCGTGCCATGCGCATCTACACGCGCCTCAGGACCTCAGGAGGTACACAGCTGTGGACGCTTTGGACACTCATGATTGGAGTCCTTCTTGAGCATGGCGACATCTTCTTGGGGTACAGCGACACCGCGCTCGAGCCCTTCTCCACCTCCCATCAGCTTCTTCCTTGGGCACATCAGCTTTTCCTCCACGTGACTTCCGCCTGTGAGGCAGCCGTCGCCCATCAGGAGAGTTCACTTGCTGCACCGGTGATCGCGTCACCACCGACGCCTCTCTCACAGTTCCCTTCTCTATCCTCTAGCATGCCCTCCTCTTCCCCTTCCACCCCGGCTACCCCGACACAGATGTAGGGTGTGGTAGCAATAGCACAGGGGAAGAAGGGCAAAAAGAAGCGTGGCTCGGGCCAACAGGAGTCTCAGCAGCAGCAGTCATCAGGCGGTAGCAGTGGACGTACTGTTCACTGCTACAAGTGGGGAGGCACTTACCGCTACACCGAGTGCTAGCAGCCACTCGACTGGGCGCGGATCACTCGCGGTGTTCAGGCTGCACACACACAGCAGTCTGCGTCGAACAGCATAGCCTCTGGTCACGCGGCGACCACGACCGCAGTAGTTCCCACTTCCTCACCAGGGAGCAGCGGAGACCCAGAACCCTGTGACCGTACCATCACTGAGCTCCGTCAGCTCCTGGCGCTTCGCTCTCAGGGAGGTGCGCGTGTGTGGTCATAACCGGGTGGCTCACAGAATGTCTGTTTGTCTGTTCTCGTATCTCGTGATGACTCGTGTGGGGGAGCATAATTGGCATGTGATGATGATGGGCATGACAGTACAAATTGGATTTCTGAGTCTCACCTGTGTGCCCTTCGTCGTTCTCCCTCCTCTGTTGCCGAGCGCACGTCTTCAGCCGAGTGTTCCATTGCCCGTTGCACAGTGACGTCCTCTAGTCGTGATTCGGGTGGTACTTGGATCATCGATTCCGGTGCCACTCACCACATGACCTGTCGTCGTAGTGACTTTATTGTCCTCGGTCCTGTGGCGTCCATTCGTTTCGTTCGCACAGGCTCTGGTCAGTCCTTGCCAGTTCAAGATGTTGGGGTTGTGTGCTTCGATGGTCCGTCTGGCCCCTTGTATCTTTCTAACGTGCTTTTTGTGCCTGACATTGAGCTCACCTTGCTCTTTGTGCGTGTGTGCACTCTGATGGAACTCTCTGTGGAGCATACTACAGACTCTGCGACAGTGACTGCTCTTGATACTCGCACTATTATTCTTCGTGCCTCTGTTGTGGATGATCTGTATCGTGTTCCTCGGATCTCTTATTCTCCTTACTCCCCTTCCCCTCCTGCTCGTGTGTTTGTCACTGGTAGCCTGTCTGTTGAGCACCAGCGCCTGCTACATCGACGTCTGTGTCATTTGGGCTTCGACATTGTGTCGAAGCTCATTCGGACACGGCCCGTACTCTGTCTTGATGCGGCCTCTTTTGAGAAGCCACCCAAGACCGATTGTCTAATCTGCACTCAGGGTAAGATGCATCGCTGCACCTGCCCTGACTCTCGCTCTCGAGCCCTTCGTCCTCTCGAGCTGGTCCATTCAGACCTTCTCGGTCCTCTCCCTGTTGAGTCTTTGTCCGATAGGGGCCGATACAACGTGCCCCTGACCGATGACTTCACCCGGATGCGGTCGGTCTACAACCTGTGCCAGAAAAGTGATTCCGCTCTAGCGGTTCGTCTCTTGCTAGTGATGGTTGAGCGTCAGTCTCGCCACTCGCTGCATACCTTCCGCTCGGATTGCGACGGCAAGTTTCTTGGTGAGATGGACAGTTTTTTTGCCGAGCACGGGGTTTTTCACCAGGTCTCTGCTCCTGCCACTCCTCAGTAAAACGGTGTCTCTGAGCACTGGAATCACACCATGGAGGATGCGGTTTGTGTTATGCGGTCTAAGTGCGGTCTCCCGGAATCCCTCACCTTTGAAGGATTTGCCTACATGACTTGGGTCTGGAACCGCCTCCCGCACGGTCCTCTTCCGGACCATGTTACACCGTACGAGCTCTGGTTTTGCCACCGTGCCAACCTGCGTCTTGCTCGTGTCTGGGGCTCAGTGGCTTCTATGTGGTACATCGAGGATCAGTAGGGATCCAAGGTCTCTCCACGGGGTCTCTTGTGTGCATTCGTCGGTACCTCCCCGCGGTCGAAGGCCTGGCGTTTTTGGGACCCCGCCCGTCTTCGCATTGTTGAGTCCCACGACGCGATTTTCTTTGGGTCTCACACCTACCGCGACCTGACCTCGATTGTGTCGATTTCTGTCATACACGTTCCTACGTGTGAGGTTTCTCGACGGTTGGGGGAGTTTGAGCCTACGAGCACCTCTCGTCTGGTTGATGTGTCTGTTTGAGCCCCCTCCACTTCTTGGTCTCCGGCTCTTGATGACCCGGCGATCATCGCTGTCTGCCCAGAGACCTCTCCCGCCCAGCCTGTCTCCTATCCTGCGCCCTCGCGTCACACAGACACCCATGATGCTGTCCCTCTGTCGACCGGTACTCCTGTCTTCGTGTGTGGTTCTACTGCTACACCTAGTCCTACATCTCCCATCAGTTCACTAGCGTCTCTTCCCACTGCATCACGTTCCCCTGTGCCTCAGTCATCATCGGTTGTGGACGTGCCTGTCTCTGAGCTTGCGGTGAGCCTTTCAAGCCCAGGCTACTCGCATGAGCCCGGTGGTCGTCTTCGACTGTTGGGCTCCGTAGCCCAGGGAGTGTCAGGTCCCGCACCCAGGCGTTCCACTCGCAGCCTTGCGAGTGGCGATCCCAGCACAAAGGCCCTCGGCCTGAGTATCCGTGCAGATCACACAGAGGTACATCTAGTGTGTCCTATAAGGTACAATCTGGTTACTCGCGAGTTTCGTACCGCTTTTGATGCAACAGCTAGCCTTGTGGTCGTCAGGCTCATTTCTGAGGCGTGTGCACTCACCACTCAGAGCTCTCCCTTGTTGGCGCCTGATCTGGGTACACTGAGGGACTCCCTCTCATTAGAAGATGTCGATGCCTGGCGTACTACATGCGAGGATGAGCTTCGTGCCATCCGAGAGCATGGAGTTTACGAGCCAGCCGACCTTCCACCTGGGAGGAAGGCGATTCAAGTCAAGTGGGTCTTTGGCAAGAAGGTGAATCTGGATGGCTCACTGGAACGCCACAAGGCTCGCTTGGTCGTCAAGGGGTACTCTCAGATCCAGGGCGTTGATTACACTGACACCTTTGCCCTTGTTAGCCGCATGACCTCAGCTCGTGCTCTGTTTGGTGTGGTAGCTTCGCATGACTGGGAACTGCACCAGATGGATGTGAACAATGCGTTCCTCCATGGCTCTCTGCACGAGGAGATTTACGTGGCCAAGCCACTAGGCTTTGAGAACGGTGACAAGGTCAAGCGCTTGTGCAAGTCCTTGTACGGAATCAAGCAGTCTCCTCGCTGCTGGAACCAGGAGATCACAAATACTCTGACTCGTGTGGGATATGTACAGAGCTAGGCCGATCCCTCTCTCTTCATCCGACAGGCGCCTGAGCGGTTCACCACCATCCTCGTCTATGTGGATGACCTCTTGATCGCATCTCCCTCCATGGAGGCCGTGAAGGAGGCCAAGACGATCCTCCAGACTGCTTATAGGATGAAGGACCTTGATCCTGCAGCGGTGTTTCTTAGCATGGAGATCGTACGAGAGCATAGACGCCGGACGCTTCTGTTGCATCAGGCCCGATACGCACGCATTGTGGGGGAGCGCTTCAGTGACCTCCTTGGCGCAGTGCCCACGGCCTCCACACCTCTCACACCTGACAGACTGGACGCCCTAAAGGTGGACGATCCCACACAGCTGGGGAAGTCAGTAGATGTGACCTTGTAAATCCGCCTCATCGGATCTCTGATGTACCTGGCCACTACCACACGCCCCGACATCGCTTTTGCTACCAACTTCCTTACACAATTTTTGCAGGCTCCACTTGCTACAGCCCTCCAGGCGGCTGTGCGAGTGGTGTCGTACATGGTTTCCATGCCGTACCTGTGACTCTGCTTTCGACGGCAGTACTCGGTGGTTCTTGACGACTACATTGATAACGACTGGGCCTGGAGCCCAGATGGATACATTCGCACCGGTTATGTGTTCTTGCTCGGTGATACTACTGTGTCTTGGCACAGTGGGAAGTAGGGCTGCATTACACGTACCTCGTCGGAGACAGAGTATGTTTCTCTGGGTACAGGAGCTGCTGAGGCAGTGTGGCTGCAACGCCTGTTCCTTGAGCTGGGTCAGTCAGGGCCCGCCATTGTGCTTTGCTGTGACAACCAGAGTGCTCTTGCCATTGTGGAGAATTAGGTGTCTTTCATGCTTGCATGGAGCACATTGCAGTTGAGCATCACTTCGTGCGTGATCTGACAGAGCGACACGTGATCTCTGTCATATGGGTTGGCACTGACATGCAACGTGCTGACTTCTTGACGAAGACACTGGCGCGCGGGAAGTTTCTAGTCGCCATTTATTCCATTGGGCTTTGTCCCTTGCCTGAGAGTGGTTGACTGTGGGGTGTATCTGTGCCTGTGTCATGACCCTTTCTGCACTCGTCCTTGCACTCGTTTAAGGGTTGCACGTGTTTGGACATGCGTACCATCGGGTCATGGGGGAGTGTTGTGATTTGTGACGTTCCTGTCGACCTGTACAATTTACTATGACCACTCGGCCGTGTCCATGCTCGTGCGGATCCCTGATGCGGACCCAGGTGGCACCGGGGCGTCGTCTGGTGGTGGAATTCCTGGTCGGAGCTGATCGATGGTCGCCCCAGAGTCCTGGATGTTGTTTGGGACCTTCTTCCGTTTTTCTGCAGCTTGTAGGATTTCATTGGTGGACTGGCCATGGGCTCAATTTACATGTTTTTGTATTGTGTTTCCATCGTTTATTGCCGGATGCATGCATGTGACCAGTCATAGCGTCCGTCTTGAGATTCTGCACGTGTAGGTTCAGATGGCGTAGCGTTCTGACTTGTCTACACTGAGTTACAACCAAAACAATGGTTTTGGGCCGTTTTTTTGGACAGATCTTGCACTGCCGCGTGCGACACCCGCCGTGTGCCGCGGCAGGTACTTATGCCATGGACCTTTCATTTGTCATTTGTCTATGCAAATGCCTTGTGTCGCCTAGCCAGACCCTTGTCGTTGTGTGCACGACTTGTGATTGTCGTCATCGTCTGACCAGGCACTGACCCCTAGTCAGCGGCAATATCACTAGGAAGCTTCCACGTATCTTCCTAGGGCCTCGAATGTAATGCGATGAATGGCCAATCACAATGTTTAGGGACTTGTGCACGTCAGGGAGGTACCTATTACCTCACCCTTTCAATTGAGTGTTTGTACGCATTATAGGGTGTTGCTCAATGGATCTAATGCTCGGCGTATTACACGGTGTCTTGGGCTCTAATGCATTGTATTATGTGCCATATCCCTATCACTTGAAAAGATACTCCATGAATTTTCCTCGTTATTGAGGTCAAAAGATGTCCTTGTTTTTGGTTTCTGTATCCCTATCCATTGTGCAAGGACGAGGATACCTTCCTGCTAGGGAAATTATCACTAGTGTCCAAGTTCAGTTTGGATTGTCTGATTTCTAAAGCTTGGTTGATGGCCATCTGTTACGCAACCGTACATTGGCAACCACAAGTGTCCATGTCTCTGTGATGGAGAATAGGCCCAACCACTAAGGTTTTCACTTCAAAAAATACCATACTAGTATTCAAAAGGTGGAACCGTTTTTGGAGAAGTCTGAAGATAAAATGAGGTGGGGGTAGAAGTATTTCACACGTAGACAAACGAGAGGTGGGCCTTTGGACTCAAGTACAAAAGAATTTTCTTTCTATGTATATTGGCTCCAATCGTGCTATGCGGAATAGGTCCAAAATTTGAAGTTTGAAGTTTGATGTTTTGAACTTCGTTGAGCAAATCTACCAGGACGCATGTTCAGTCTTGATTGTGCAACACGATGGAGAGGGATTTGCATCTTTCCAGGTCTTTTTTTCTTCTTTCCATGTGTCTATTTATGTTAAAACCCAAGTCTCTTGCATTCTCAAAATCAGCCGCTATCACTTGCACAAGCTGTAATTTACGACTGCTCCTTACTCCACCACCATGGTTGGCAAGATCACTCTCCTGTTCCAGCCCATCGATGGGGAAGATCACGTGGCCCAGATTCAAACCTTATATGGCTAGGTACGTCCGGTGGTCCCAAATCCACCCAAGCGCAAGCTTGGACATCCTCCACGTGTTCTTGACGTTCACACTTTCATACACCTCCGCATGCCACTTATATCTTCACCAGTGACCGTAGCCCCCGGCGAATAGCAACCGATTGTCCTCCATTTGGAGGACGACGACAAAGAAATGGAAGGCGACATTGGCAAGGAGCTTACAAAGGAACCTTCTGAGGAAGGTTTGAAGGAAATTGATCCCAAGCTCAAGCGGGTCTACAATGGCTGATTCATGGAGGGACACATGTAAATCAGTCATGCCACTGTTCTGGAAAAGAAACATGTAACCATCGGTGATGCCATCTGCTCTTTGTAGTGTGTGTACCAACATCCGGATGGTACACTAGTCTATAATGATCTACGTGATACAACATTTAAGCGATGGTATCGACAGGACAAGCTGTGTGAGCCGTTGGAACGAATAGAACACGTAATGCAACTCAACCCTAAGACACCCAGTCATGTCGATGAAAGCAAGGACAAGCGGGTGCACGGTGGTCATGGACGCCCTAACTGTTTTGAATTTTCCCTTAGGCTAAGGACCCGTATGAAAGATGACATCCAGCGCATGCGGATTCGGACCTCCCCCAAATGCAATTGTCATCAAAGAGACCATGTTACATGTGACAAAGGACGATTGCATCATGGAGCCTGATGGAAAACCATTCGAGTACCTGTTTTCCATGCCATTCTACTGGAATTTCATTCGTTTCTAGCCATAATGATGCTGTCGATGTGGAACTTGAGCACAACAACACTTCGTTACTGATTGGGTTGTGAGCTGTAAAGCCATGTTCACCCGTGTTGGCATCATATGCAGGCTCCTTTAAAATGAAGAGGCTTTGTGGTCAATGCCGAGCATACGGGAGTCTAGCTCATTGCAGGTCCAGACTCCACGTATGCACCGGCAGTTGCGTAACACACTCTAGTATTCGGTAGAGACAAAAGGAGGTCCATCACTGTTGTCCACGGCACCACCATGGCAGGTGAGATGTTGTTGTTTTACGTTTTTTTGGCCGGGACCTCTGACCGTTGCCGCCACGAAAATGGACATACAAAGAAGGTCAGCAACAGTACACTGGTGGTACACGCATACCCTGAACCGCAAGACAAACATTGAAACAACAAATGATTGGTTCACCAACATGGTTGTTCCTTGGTATGCATGTAAATGCTCCAAAATAGGCATGGAGTACGGCAAGACATTTGTTATTGTCATCCTTGGTGCATGGAAGCAACATACATCAGGAACTTTTGAGGCATAGGTTAACTCTACCTATCCTTGGGTGAAAGTGGTCTACATTCTTGAAGGTTGTACTAGCAGAGTGCAGCCTTTTAATGTGGGGTCAAAGAGTCCCCTCAAGGACAAGCTGAAGGAAATATATTCTTTGTTCGTGGCTGAGACAAAAGGTGGAGTTGAGCATGAGACTCATGAATGAAGCAAGTGTTCGATGAACCCTATACGCATGGTTGGGACTGCATGACCGCCTTGAACCCGTCAAGCATATATGGAAAACTACAAGTTTGACAAATTTCTGAAGGAGCTGTAGCAGAATGTAACAAGTGACATGGTGGCATTCCTCTATAATCCTATAGTGAACGGGCATGAAGAGGACATCATGTAATCTCTAGATTCATTTACTAATAAAAGACCATCTCTATTCCATGTTTTTGTCTCCTTTATATGATGAAATCATGTACACATGCATCAGCGAAGGGCATCGATGGTAATGTCGCTCAACTTCATGAATGTGTTGTCAGACTGAAACATGTACCAAACACACACGAACAATAGAAAGGACAAATGAACCTAAATGCTTGGTATACAAGTTCGGGGAAAACAAGAAACAAACAAGTGAATAAGGCATAAGTCCCAAATTAAGAAACAAACATTTAAAAACGCATGTTACATACAGTTATAGTATTGACTTTGTACGTTGACATCAACAGAATTGATTGGGATGCAATCAAAAATGTTGAACAAGTGCGAATTCGTCCCAACCCACGAGTGGAATCATGAATTTTGGCCATGTCAAATGGATCTCCTTGAGGGATTATATGCCTATGGTCGATAATGTAAGGGCTTGCCTGTTAGCCAACAATCGGGCATGGCCAGTTTCATGCTGTCATAAGCTGTCCATCGTATTATACCAACAACTTCAATTCGTTCACTGCAAAACCAAAGATGTGAGATTAATCTTCTATTTGTCATAGTTGGCCCCAGCAACAGTGACTTGCATATTCAAACTCTTCATCTACACCCGAGCCATTAGTCCATTTGAAAATGTAGGATCAAACGGCTTTGAAAATGTTGGCAGTTTTGGGGTTCACTCAACAGTTCTTCCTTTTGCTGAGCGCTACTCCTTTAATTATGAAAGGTCTTTTTTAAAAATTCTGAGTTGTTGGAGAAAATGGTTTGTGAGACTCTTGAAGGTTGATAAGTTCTTCAGGTTGAGGGAAACCATTGTCAGTGTTCAGTGTTGCTCCATTAGCACCATGCTCTTATACCAAATGCTGCATGGAGGAAATCATAAGGAATTCCTCGGTACAATGTATAGTAGTAATTATTGTTGTATTGTTGCACCTTAGCATGCCTGGATGTGACTTGTCGATGCCTGGAGGCATCGACAAGTTACTAGAGGGGGAAAAGCCTCGTGTTTTAATCTAGCTGCCTAGAGATTACTCCAAATCTAGATTAGATTGGAATTTCTGAAATTTAATGAGTCGTTGAATCCGGTGGCAGTTGAATCACCAGGATCAGACAAGTAACGAGGGAGATATGGGCTTCCAAAGTCGGGATGTGTGCATCGGCTCACGGAGTCGGCCACAATTCCTCTGCTGGTAGAAAATCTTCTGGATTGACTAACAAATTACATCTGGCAAATGATCCCTGGAGGACTGACGAGTCACTCTAGTAGTAGTATAGTTTGTTACTTGGGGACACAGTCAAAATTACGATTGTAGGTCCAAGGACAGGTTTCGAACCACATCACTCTATATGAACAAACTCAATTATTAACTCATGGAAAAGTAACCCAAAAGCACAGGGGACACCACCACTACGTGTAGGGACATCTACACCTCCTGAACGGCGTTTTGATGGGTCCTTGATGTGTGAGGCTGCCTCGACAGGCGGACATTGTGCGCGCCGCCAACTATGCGACTGGATTGGGATGCCATGATTTGGCTCATGTAGCAGGAGGTATGGTTAACCAAATCGTACGCAGTTTTGTACATTGGAAATCTTGTGACTAGCTCTGCAATGCATCACTTCATGTCCATGCCCGAAAATTTATGCAAGATAGAGTTATTCTCTTCGTAAAACATGACCGTCTCGCAACTCTGTTCAACTCCCATAAACATAGCGTGAGGCAACCAGAAAGCTCACACTTAGACTTTGAACTCTCACAAAAGTAGCCGTCAACACAGAGGACCCTTCATGCCATGTTGGAATTGCCGCCACATAGCGGCGGTTTTCTAACAAAGGGTTATGGGTCCAAAACTTTGACCGGTCTTCACATTGTTCCACAGACGACGTTGCCATCAAACTCTGAGGACCCGGAGTCAAAGACTGTGCAATGGTATAGAAGGAGACGTAGCCCATCCAGCCCATCAGGTTGTCCAGGCTTTGGGCTATGGAGGTGGCACTTTGAGCTCCACCTCCTAAATAAGGGGTTGTTGCGGGTCAAAAGCAACATCGACGGATAAGCAGAAGGAGGACTTCACAAAGAAGAACATGGAAGTGCTCATGGTGCTGGTTTCCGGTATGGTTGTATCACAGTTGGGCTACTTCCAAGGTTGAATTTTGGCAGCCGAAGCTTGGAAAAAACTCTATGTCATCCATCAGTCCAAGTCACTGGCAAACAAAATCTTCCAATGAAGCGACTCCTCACGGTGAGAATCAAGGAGGGAGATGATTTCATCTCCGTCATGCAGTAAAAAAGGTCGCTTGCCTCGTGATGCAATGATGTGGGATGGAAGATCAACACTCAGCTATAGGCAATGACCCTCCTCATGGCCCTTCCTGACAGTTGGAGCCCTCTTGTCATTGTCTTGGGAGGATGGATAGAAGACTAGCTCACCTGTGGTACGGTCGTATAGTACATCTTTAACGAGGCACATCGACGAAGTTGTGGGGAGTCCTTGTCTTCCTCATCGGCCCTCGTCACCAAACTTGTGGTGGCGGAAGCGGGGGCAAGGGAGGTGGCGGTAGCAAGGACGCCAAGAAGGTTGTATGCCACAACTGCGACAAGGAGGGCCACTGGCCCCGTAAGGGCACTGAGAAGGCGAAGTTCGGCGGCAAGGACGCCAAATGCAGGAAGGCGTTTCTCAATAACACTAAAAATCACTACCTGAAGAAGGCAAATCAGCGATTTCTTGACTCCGGAGCAGAGGAGCACACCCATGTCAAGAAGGTCGGGTTCATCAACTACACCAAGTCTAGCAAGTCCATAGCGGTCGCGAACGAAAAGATCTTACTAGCGGCTGGCCAAGGAGATGTGGACGTAGACGTGGTCATTGGTGGGAAGCGGGTGTAATGCGTCATCAAGACGTGCAGCACGTTTCTGGCTTGGCTGACATTCTAGGTGTCTGTCGCTTGACGAACAAGGTACAAGGTTCTCTTCAGGAGAAAGGGGGAAGTCGTGCAAAAGGAAGGTGGCGGCGAGACCGTGCTGGAGGCTAAGCACAAGGGAGGCCTCTACATCGCAAAGACCAAGGTGATCCTCACGGTGAAAAAATCAGCAAAAGCACACGAACACACCATCAACCTGGCCAAAGGAGGGGGAGCTGATCGGCAGCTGTAGACCGACAACTGGAGCATTCCTCACCAGCAGTCATAAAGTAGATGGAGAAGCGCAAACTGGTACGCGGCTTCTTCATCAACGGTGGACATGAAGCAATAGATGCAGCAACATATAGAAAATGTGAGCCTTGCATTTTGGGTGAGGCACGCCGCAAACGGTTCAACGAGAACAAGAATCATGCCCGGGACATGTCGGAGGTCCAACACAACGATGTGTGATGAGAGTTCAAGACGATGTCAAAGAGTGGCATGTGCTACTTCATGACCGTAATAGAAAATTATAGCAGAAAACTCTACATGAACTTCATGAAGCGGAAAGGTGAGGTACTGGACCGGCTGAAGGAATATGTCGCTGCAGTAGAGAGGCAGACTAACCAGACGGTTAGAGTGTTATGCAATGCTAACGGCAAAGATTACATGGGCTGTAGTGTGTGGTTGAAGCATCAGGACATGAAATGGGAACAAAATACATCGCATTGACCTCAGGCTAATGGCGTGGCATAGTCCATGAACCAGTTGTTGCTGAACAAGGTAGGGACCATGTTGGTGGATGCAGAATTGTCGCAAAGATTATGGGTGGAAGTTGTGCGTATAGCAAGCTATACCATCAACCTCACCCCTATAGCAGTGCTGAAGGGGAAGAGCGGCTGGAAGACGTCGCAAGAGGCTTGGAATGGGCGCAAGTCAAGTGTGGTGTACCTAAAAGTGTTCGGGTGCAAGGCGCACGTGATGGTGCATGCTGCACAAGGGTGCGCCAGCAAGCTAGAGCTGCGGGTAAAGCCGTGCCTTTTTCTTCGCTATGAGAGTACGCATAAGGCATATCGGCTCTACGACAAGCATAAGGAGGAGGTAATTTGCAGCCAAGATGTCGAGTTCAATGAGAAGTAGAGCTACATTAGCAGCAACAACGTGGGCATGGTGGACTCCAAAGATAGGGGACTGCTTTCAGCTCCTTGACAACAAGGAGTTGGCGAACGCCAAAGTTGAGGATGTGGCATCGGATCATGATGGTACACAAATGGTGGCAGCCGACGCATAGGTCTCTGATGACGATCAAGCTGATGAGGAGATCCACCTGAAGGATCTGGTGGATAAGGCACAAGGGGTGACAAGGCACACACTCCTAGCAGAGTACACATCGGGCGTTGTTGGAAAGACCACTGGACGTGCCGTCCATCCGGGTGATTTCGTCAGAGTGAGAGAGATTCTCAGGGAGACGTCCAGTCGATGATTCACCAGAGGATGCACATTCAGAGGGATCGCAACAAAGCAGTAAGGTGCCACCAAAACCACCGCACCATAGCGAGAGGCAACAGAAAGTACGCAAGCGCTTCGACGCAAGCACTGGTCAATGAGTCGACATGACGTGGTGCATGCCAGCTGCATCAACGAAGCTGATAACCATACAAGAGGCACTTGCAACACCCGAAGGAGAGCAATGGGAGACATTAGATTAGGACTGGCGTCCATCATGGAAAATGACATGTGGGAGCTGGTTGACACACCAAATGGTGCCAAGATCATCGGCTCAAAGTGGGTCTTCAAGTTCACAAGTTCACAAAGAAAGGTGTGGTTGACAAATACAATGTTTGGCTGGTGGCAAAGGGATACACATGGCATAAGGGCGAGCACTACGATCAGACGTTCACTTCCGTCACCAAGTTCACAAGTATCCGGACGATCCTTGTGGTGGCGGCCGCGAAGGATATGAAGTTCCACGAAATGGACATAAATAAGGCCTTCCTCAACGGCATCATAGACAAAGAGATCTATATGGAGGTACCGGCAGGGGCAGAGGAGCCGGAGGGCAAGCTATGCAAGCTGCGAAAGTCCTTGTACGGGCTAAAAAAATCAATCTGATGTGGGTACCAACAGATGGTCAGCTTCATGGCACAACTCGGCTTGAAGTGTTGTGAGTCGGATCTAAGTGTGTACATGGGACACGACAAGCAGCTCCATCAGATTGTCGCAAGCCTAAGATGGCTGAAATAGTAGCTGATTAGTCCCCTCCAACAGCTTGTCAATGCCTCGTGGCGCCGCACTTGGGCATGCTCAGGGGTAAAAGTACAAAATTTGCCTCCTTGCACCTTCCATGCCCGCTCCTCTTTCTTGCTCTTACTCATCTTCCACTACGTCCTCATGCCCCTCTAGCTCATCTTTAGCTGGTCATCCCCAGTCTGACCATGCTCATCACGTGCTTGTCCACTGGTTGCGCTTTGGTCAAGAAATCTGCAAGCATGGGGTGCATGTTACAGTGTTTTATCACCACCTTTCCCTTCTCCACCATGTCCCATACATAATGGTGATGCACTTCAAGGTACTTTGTCCTCATGTGCTGCATCAAGTTGTTGGTTAGCAAGATAGCATCAGTGTTTTCCTCTTCCACCACTATTGGCCCTTGCTGCGACACGCCTAGCTCCCTCGGCAACCTACAAATCCACACCGCCTCCTTGACCGCTTCAGCCAACACGATGTACTCCGACTCTACTGTAGTGGTGGCGACACATTCTTGCTTTCTACTGCCACCATGAGACCACTGCACCAGCGAGGAACATATAGCCTGATGTGTTCTTCCTCTTGTCCACATCCTCACCGTAGTCTACATCCGTGTGGCAGACGAGACGCAAAAGGTCAGACCGCCAGTTGGTGTCAATCCTCAAGCACGCGTGCCGCATTGCCTGTAGCTAGTAGATGATGCGCTTGAATGCCTTCCAGTTTAGTGGCCCTATACCGGCCACATGCCCGCTCACTTGGCCAACTGCGTAGACCAAGTCTGGTCAAGATGCCACGATGGCGTATATTGGACTGTACACCGCCGATTTGTAGGGAACCCCTGTCATATCCCTCCGTTCTTCTATTGTTTGTGGTGCCATTTCCGCACTCAGTTCACTGGTCGTGGAGATCGGACTGCAATATGGTTTGCAGTCCTCCATGTCGTACCGCTTAAGCACCTTGGCCACATGTTTGGCCTGCCCTAGCTCAAGCGTGCGTTCTCTCCAGTTCCGTGTGATGCTCATCCCGAGATATTAATCCACCTCCTCCATGTCTGACATAGTGGTCCGAATACAGATTGGATTGAAGTTTCTGAAATTTGACAAGTTGTTCAATCTGGTGGAAGTTTAGTCACCGGAATTAGACAAGAAATGAGGGAGATATGGGCTTCGAAATTCGTGTTGTGTGCGTCAGCACCGGGAGTTGATCGCGATTCGACTACCAATAGAAAATCTACCTGATTAAGTAACAAAAGTACATCTTGCGAATCATCCCCGGAGGACTCCCAAGTCGCTCCAGTAGATAATCCACTGGAAGTCAGTATTACAGGTTGTTATTGGGGGAGTTAGACAAAATCCTCACTCGGAGTCCGAAACTCATGAGTATAGTTTGTTACTCAGGGACTTCCTCAAAATTCTTACTGCATGTCCGTGGACAGGTTGCGCACCACATCTATCCCCATGACCAAACTCGATTATTAACTCATCAAAACACACCCCAAAAGCACAAGGGGTACCGCCACTACTTGTACGGACATCTGCACCACGTTGGAACTGCCATTATATAGTGACGGTTTTCTAACAGTTATGAGTTTGGAAAAAGGGATACTTATATGAATAAACAGGAATAGTATGTACCCTTTGATGTCAAGTGTGAGAATGTAGAGCAACCATCTAAAACCCTCAAAAACACAAATGAGGCTTGGCAGGGAACTTAGGCACTTGATGAGCTTGATGCCTGTGAATATCCCAGGGTCACCTTGAGGTATTGAGGGACTTTTCTACAAAAGGTCTGGCACTATAAAAAATAGTTTCTAAACTATGTGCAAACCTCAAGATGGTGTGTGATGATTTTGTCAGAAATTCCAGAAGGTGGTGAAGCCTAGCCTAAAATTATGGAATGGAACACCGGTGGTCACATCACTTGGCCCAAATTCCCTTGACGCAACGTCGTAGAAACCCAAAACTGTTGCACAATGGGCTGTGAATGTAAGAACAAACAATCCACTCATACAGGTTATAGACTCGTTTAAGTTGGGGATGTCACATGAAGTTACCCTCAGATTGCATGTTTGAAGTGCCACACAGGGACTGACTGAATACATCCCATTGAAAATGTTCTTCATAAGTTACTTGTACTTGCAGGTTCCTCTTCTCTAGATGTCTTCGAAGTCCAAGACTTTGCAAAAAAATAATGGACATCTTGATTTTGAGAGGGGGAAAAGCAAAATGAGTGAGGAGCTAAACAAAACAGGTGGCATAAAGCAGAGGGGAAGGTGTCCCTTGTTTGGTTGAGCCAAACAAGGGATGGAAGAGCTAAATGGGACAAGGAATATGACTGAAGTAGGAGGGATGAGCCCAACAAGAACGGGGATTCCTAATAAGACAAGGGACAACTCATACAAGGGAAGGGAGAGGGATGATAGGTTTGGAATAAAGGCATGAGGGGGAGCAAAGATGAGGAGAGGTAAGTGGGAAAGAGAAATTAGCGTATAAGAGTGAAAATGTTAGGAAAACGAGCTACGGGTTTTTGATGGTTTGTAGCGTGCAACGGGCGCCATGTGGATCGAGCGGGGATCCCTGGCCTGTGGACGGTTGGACGGAATGGCTTGAGGGTCGGACACCCTCAAGCACCACGGTTTTGGCCTAGTTGGCCAGGGATTCCGTCCAATCTGCTACATTGGTATCAAAGCTTCGGGGTTCGATTCCGACGTGAGGATGCCGTGGGTGGCTTACTCCTAGGCGGGAGGGCAGTGTAATGCATGGCCGGCGCCACGTGGATCGAGCTTGAGTCCGTGGACTGTGGGCGGTTGGACGGGATGGCTTGAGGTTCGGAGTCCCTCAAACACTGGATTTTTGGCCTAGTTGGCCAAGGATTCCATCCAATCCGCTACATGGTTGGAGCGAGTGAGTGAGTGTGTGTGTGTGTGTGTGTGTGTGTGTGTGTGTGTGTGTGTGTGTATGTATGTGTGTGTGTGTATGTGTGTGTGTTAGAGATTTTGAGAGGGAGAGAGATAGAGAGAGATAGAGAGAGAGAGAGAGAGAGAGATAGAGAGAGAGAGAGAAAGAGA
>SZWC01003617.1:44836-59813 GCA_023375785.1 Penium margaritaceum
AAACTGAGCGTGAATAGTAGCTCTGGAGAGCTTGAGAGAAGAGCTTTCCAACGCACCCTCAAACGCTGAAAACGGCGTTCGTTTGAAGCCAGGGCAAGCTCGTGCCGACGTGGAGGTGGTGACTGACGCGATTTTTGTCTGCGGCTCCTCCACGTCCGTGCGGCTTCTAGGAAGTTGCACGGACAGGGGCAGCGGTGGCGCACGCTGCTGTTGTTGTTGCTACTGCTGCTGCCATCAAGCTTGACAGCAACGGCCTCAAGCCACTTTGGCGGCTACTGTTGCTGATATTTCTGATACCGCCGCTGATGTTGTTGTTGCTGCTGCTGTGGTCAGAACTGCCAGCACTGTTGCTGCGCTGCAGGACAGCTGCTATGGCGCTGCTGCGCTGGCGTGCTGCTTCACTGCTGCACCCCTCCTGCACGACTCCTCCGTCATGCAGGTGTTCCGGCCTACGCCTTGCAATGGCGCAGGTTGGTGGAACCTCCCAGGACCTGTCGCTGCTGCTGTGTGCTATTGCCGTTGCTGCTGCTCACTGCTTCTGCGATTGCTGCATCTCTGCTGTGCAGCACAACAAGCTCTGGCTTTTCACTCTGATACCATAAGAAGATGCATAGAAGCTTCCTAGCCAAACTCCCGTTGACCAGGCGTCAGTCCCTAATCAGACGGTGACGACAGTCACAAGTGGTGCACGTAACGGCAAGGGTTTGGCTAGGGGACACAAGGCAAAGTGTCTGAATGCTTCATAAGAATTTGCAGAGAGAGATAACAAATGACAGGTCCATGGCATAAATACCTGCTGCGGCGCACAGCGGGTGTCACACGCGGCGGTCTAAGAGCTGTCCTAAAACCGGCCCAAAACCACTGTTTTGGCCGTAACTCTGCGCACACATGTCAGAATGCTGCGCCGTCTGAACCTAGACGTGCAAAAACTCAAGCCGGACGCTACGACTGGTCACACGCACAAGTCTGGCATCAATCTGTGGAAGGACAAAGCAAAACACGCAAATCGGCCTCAAGAGCCTGTCCACTGAGAAAACTCTAGCGTCTGCAGAAAAACTGCAGAGTACCCCAGTAAGCACCCGGGACGTCATGGCAGCCGCCTGGTGGTTGCTGGCGGGTGAATCCACCAACCATCAGTGCTCCGGCGCCAGCTGGGTCCGCATCAGGGATCTGCACGAGCATGGACACGACCGAGTGGTCACAGTAAGCTGTACAAAGGGACGAAAACAGCTCACATCACAACAAATGTATTGGTCTATTATTCTTCAGAATGTAAACCGTGAAGTATCGCCGCCGTCAGATCACCAAGTAGAACAAGCGAAAATGATTGGCAAGATTATTCTTCGTAGTGCTATTTGTTCGAATTTCTCTCTTTATAACAAAGTAGAAAAGTAAAAGTCATAGTAGGAAAAAAAAGCAAAAACCTGACACACATTTGTCTCTTTGTATTGCTTATTCCTCGTTTTACGTCCGGTCGACGGATCGAAAGGGCACAAACCGGAGAGATTATGAAGTTGTTCTTCTTTGGTTGTGTGCGACCAACAACGATTTGGAAAAAAATAAAGAGGTCTCGCTTAGGGCTTACTGCCGTGCTTTGCGTCGTGCGATATGCCACACGATATTTTTATGCGCACAACCATCGCACGGTGTGCGCAATGGAAGTGCGCACAATGCCAACAAGGACCGACGGGTTGGCTAGCGGCAGCGAGCCAGCCCATCGACTCCCTGTTTTGCTAGTCCTCGTCGATAAATGCCAAGGAGGACTATCGGGTTGTCGACAAACGAGGTCCGATCGACAGCTCGCCAATTACTTTTGGTGCTCTTCTCATGTCGACGATGTCGACATGAGACATATGCCCAAAACAAAGTGACGTCGACGTCGACTCGACATCCATTTTTGCGGTGCAAAAATACATGTTGTGTCGACGTCGAAAACAATTTTCTGTGTGTGGGAGAGTTTTTACGAAATCAATTGCGTTGCTCAATTGTTTTTCACATTGTAGCAAACCGAACTGAACAGTTTTAAGTGAACAGGACTCTTTCGCTCATTAACGTAACGAATGAGCGAAACAGTCCTCGAACGGGTCAATAGACAGAGGGCATAAAGGCCCATTTGAGGGGCTTTTTTCTCGTTTGCGTTGTGAACGAGCACATAACACGACTGTGGACATTCACAGTGGCATGATTGTGATGTACACGAAAGACCAGCAGTCAATGTTCGACGACAAAAAAAAAGAATTTTGAAGTGGACATAAATGATACCCCCAATGTTTTATGTGCCAAAAATGCGACTACTTGTCAGTGAAATTGAAACAACAGAAAAATCGTCACATAAAGGAACAATGAACATAAGATGAAATCAAATTTCTCGTGAAACCAATGAAAAATAGAAATGTTTACTTCGGATACCCACAATCTTTGAAGTAATACGTATGGAACCGGTGTAGCATCAATTTCTTTGCATTAGTGGGTGCGGCATGCATGATATCAGGCGCTTCGAGAAACCTGGGTACAACACGCATTTTTTTTGTGTAATATGAGTATTGTGTTTAAAATGTACGAGAAATGGCTAGGAGAAAGTTTGGAGGTCCATATGGTGGGTATAGCGGAATCAGGTCGTTACAAGTATACAGCTATAGTTTGGAAACCATACTAAGGAAAACATTCTCATAACGTTTTGCATGCATGTGCGCACTAACCTCCTTCAGCATTACGTGACCTTTTATCCTTGATTCATTTACTGTAATCGGCATTTCTATGATCTTTTGAGTCACATCATCGGTCTTGTACGTTTAAGTCACTTTACAACCCATGCACGCCTTGCATGTAGTTGTACACCCTTGTTTTCTCATTGTATTTACACGGTTAGCTATACGATCGACTTCAAATTCCAAACAAGTAACAGGGATTAAAGCTCCAACTGCGGAGGACAAGCAAAGAGAGCTTATACAACGAAACCATTACTCAAGTGGACAAGCCCATGTGTGAGGTTGATTAAAGAGACTAATGATATAAAGTATTTAGAGGATTATTGATTAAGCTATCCGACTGAAAGGGAAGTAAAAAATGGCAACATGGAGGCTTACTAGGCCAAGAGCCATAAAGATAAGGAAGAACAAGCTTAGGCGGCCCCCAGTTTAATGGGATTCCATTAAGTGTTAATGCGTTAAGGGACCACAGTATTATGTGTAGAGGCACATTTATGGTGAACAAGTAGAATTTGTAGAGCATATCCATTTAGAAAAACGAGCACTTGAGTAACTTGGAACAAGATAAGTTGTACTTCAATGAAAAGAATCAGGAACTTTGAGTGCTTACATACATGTGTCGTAAAAAAACAAGACATACCTTTTGGTGTTGAGTGTTCGGAGCACGCAATGCATGCATAAATGGAGCATGAGCGGCCACTTGAGAAACCCAATGAAGAAGTTGTTGAAGAGGTTCAAGAATACTGAGATGCTCTTTTACAAAAGTATAGAGCCATTGAGGAATTAACCAAAGAGTATCAGCTATTTGATTCAAATCACACCATTTGTTTTTTCCACCATGGAAAGTGGAGGTATGGTTAATCGGCCCACATTTATACACTTCATTACTTATGTATACTACTCCCCCACTATCTTCTCTTCCTGGAAGGTTACCAACATTTACAGACTTCTCAGATAATTGGTTTTTCTATGAACAACTGTGGTTTGGTTTCCTGTGATAAAATTCACTATAGAAATAATTGTTTTTAGTTACTAATATTTGTAAAACCAATACGATACTTGATAGTTTTTGGGCTAACCTTTTTTTGTCTTGAAAAGCTAACGAGGGTATGTCTGACATACTAAGCATGTGATGGAAACCCAAAAAGCAAGTAGCGATTTCATTCTAGAGTGAGGAGGACATTCGGCTGCTTTTATGAAAGATCGCAACTGCCACATATGATATTCACTCGGAGTCGATTGTATTTGGATGATGTATCGAGTAGTGTATTGTGGAGATTCGGAAAGCCGTACATAAACATGTTTTCCTATCTCGTCCAGCCCCCCCCCCCCCCCCTCAACTCCTCGATTGTATTGGAGGAAAGTGTTGGGGTTTGTATCGTATGAGGTCTTAAAATCACAAACAAGTGAATTCATAAACTTGCGTACTAATTCAGACCCCTCCACATTCACCTTCCAGAACACCCCACACAATACATAGACATTGGAGGAGGTGGGGGGGGGGGGGACTTATCCCCCCACCCCCCCACCCCTAAAGAGTGATGAGTGTATTTGGTTTGTGTATCTGTGAGTGTGGCGGATTCAGAACCTGGCAAATACATATGGGTATGCATTCTTGATATGGTTCTGGTTGATAAGGAGCGTCGATCTGGCCATCTGGTTGGCCTAGCAAAAAGCATTTTTTGTGTGGGTGTTCACGAGCATAATGTGCTTTGCACATTTCACGACTAGGGGTGCTGGGTGACAAGCATAGAGACGAGAATAGAAACGGCACCCCAACTGGAACTGCCGGAAGACGTGCAAAGAAACAACACCCCCCCTCACAAGACACAACGAATGTATTGGGAGAGTGTATCGTATGGAGTATCTCACAAAACATGGAAAAATTATGCAAGTTTAGTTTTACACTTCTTCACTAAGTCCATCCCTCTCCCAACACACCTTCGTATACATACCTCCAATACAATTCGACTTCGGTGGGGGGGGGGGGGGGACGACTTGACCGCAACTCCTCCCTTCTAAAAGTTGAGGAGTCTATCTGGTTTGTGTATCGGTAAGTGGCTCGGATAGACAACCAAAAGAATACACGAGTGTACTTTCACATATTTGATGCAAGTAGCTTTGGACTGTCGATCTGAATATCTTGACGGTTCACGTTTCGCGCACTGTTCACTATGGGCACAATTTGAGCAAGGATCCGGTACCCCGACATGAAGTCCCCCTCCCCCCTCCCAATCTCACCGAGTGTATTGGTGGAATGTGTTGGAATGTGTAGTTGGTAGAAATAGAAAGTAGAACACTTGTGTAAATCCACAAAAAAACACAAGTGCATCAAATTGAACAACCCCCAATACACCCTCGCATACACCCCCCCGATACAATCGCGACTTTGGAGGGGGGGGGGATGTCAAGACCCTCCCCTCCCCCCCCCCTCCCGCGACCCCCCCAGACTGTATCAGAGAAGTGTATTGGGGAGTGTTTTGGAAGCACGTTCATTCAAGTACACATGTATACATCCATACTCTATGCACGTTTTTCCCACCACCCACCCCCTCCCCCCCCCCGAATCCTCCAAATGTACTGGAGGAATGTATTGGAATGTGTACCTGGTAGACATCAATGGTGAAACAATTGTGTACATCCGCAAAAAAAAACACAATTGCATTGCATTACATACTCATCCAACACACACCTAGATGCGTGTAAGTGCGTGTAAGTGCGTGTAAGTGCATGTAAGTGTGTGTGAGTACGTGTAAATGCGTGCAAGTGCGTGTCGGTATGTGTAATGGCGTGTAAGTGCGTGTAAGTGCGTGTAAGTGCATGGAAGTGTGTGCAAGTGCGTGTACGTGCGTGGAAGTACGTGTACGTGCGCGAAAGTACGCGAAAGTGCATGTAAGTACACGTAAGTGCGTGTAAGTACGTGTAAGTTTGTGTAAGTGCGTGAAAGTGCGTGATAGTGCGTGTAAGTGCGTGTAAGTGTGTTTAAGTGCGTGTAAGTACGTGGAAGTGCATGTAAGTGTGTCTAAGTGCGTGTAAGTGCGTGTAAGCACGTGTAAGTGCGTGTAAGTGTGTGTTAGTGCGTGTAATTATGTGTAAGTACATGTAAGTACGTACAAGTGCGTGTAAGTGTGGGTTAGTGCGTGTAAGTGCGTGTAGGTGCGTGTAAGTGCGTATAAGCTTGTGTAAGTGGGTGTAAGTGTGTGTAAGTGCGTGTAAGTGCGTGTAAGTGCGTTTAGGTATGTGTAAGTGCGTATAAGTGCGTGTAAGTGCTTGTAAGTGCGTGTAAGTGTGTGTAAGTGCGTGTAAGTGCGTGTAAGTGCGTTTAGGTATGTGTAAGTGCGTATAAGTGCGTGTAAGTGCTTGTAAGTGCGTGTAAGTGCGTGTTAGTGCGTGTAAGTGCGTGTAAGTGCATGTAAGTGCGTGTAAGTATGTATAAGTGTGCGTAAGTGCGTGAACATATGTGTAAGTACGTGTAAGTGTGTGTAAGTGTATGTAAGTGCGTGCAAGTACGTGTAAGTACGTGTAAGTGTGTGTAAGTGCTTGTAAGTGTGTGTTAGTGCGTGAAAGTGCGTGTAAGTGCATGTTACTACGTGTAAGTACGTGTAAGTGCGTGTAAGTGCGTGTAAGTTCGTGTAAGTATGTGTAAGTGCGCATAAGTGTGTGTAAGTGCGTGTAAGTGCATGTAAGTGTGTGTTAGTGCGTGAAAGTGCGTGTAAGTGCATGTTACTACGTGTAAGTACGTGTAAGTGCGTGTAAGTGCGTGTAAGTTCGTGTAAGTATGTGTAAGTGCGCATAAGTGTGTGTAAGTGCGTGTAAGTGCATGTAAGTGTGTATTGCGTGTAAGTACGTGTAAGTGCGTGTAAGTGCGTGCAAGTTGGTGTAAGTGCGGGTAAATGCGTGTAAGTGCATGTAAGTGCGTGTAAGTGTGTGTAAGTGTGTGTGAGTGTGTGTCAGTATGTGTAAGCATGTGTCAGTGGATGTAAGTGTGTGCAAGTTGGTGTAAGTGTGGGTAAGTGCGTGTAAGTGTGTGTAAGTGTGTGCAAGTTTGTGTAAGTGCATGTACGTGTCTGTAAGTGTGTGTATGTGCGTGGAAGTGCGTGTAAGTGTGTTTAGGTTCCTGTAAGTGCGCAAGTGTGTGTAAGTGTGTGTAAGTGCGTATAAGTGTGTGTAAGTGTGTGTAAGTGTGTGCAAGTGCGTGTAAGTACCTGTAAGTGCGTGTGAGTGTGTGTAAGTGCGTGTTCTTATGTGTAAGTGTGTGTAAGTGTGTGTAAGTGCGTGTTAGTTTGTGTAAGTTTCTGTAAATGTGTGTAAGTGTGTGTAAGTGCATGCAAGTGCGTGTAAGTGCGTGTTAGTGCGTGTAAGTACGTGTAATTGTGTGTAAGTGTATGTATGTGTAAGTGCATGTAAGTATGTGTAGGTGCATTTAAGTGCGTGTACGTTTGTGGAAGTGCGTGCAAGTGTGTGTAAGTGCGTGCAAGTGTGTGTAAGTACATGTAAATGCGTGTAAGTGTGTATAAGTGCGTGTAAGTGCGTGTAAGTGCGTGTAAGTGCATGTAAGTCCGTATAAGTGCGTGTAAGTGTGTGTAAGTGTGTGTAGGTGTGTGTTAGTTTCTATAAATACGTAAACGTGCGTGTAAGTGCGTGTAATTACGTTTAAGTGTGTATAAGTGTGTGTAAGTACGTGTAAGTACGTGTACGTGCGTGTAAGTGCGTGAAAGTGCGTATAAGTGTGTCTAAGTGCGTGTAAGTGCATGTAAGTGCGTGTAAGTGCTTATAAGTGCGTGAAAGTGCATACAAGTGCGTGCAAGTGCGTGTAAGTACGTGTAAGTGAGTGTAAGTATGTGTAAGTGTTTGTAAGTGTGTGTAACTGTGTGTTAGTGTGTGTAAGTTGTGTTAGAGCGTGTTAGTTTGCATAAGAGCGTGTAAGTGCGTGTAGGTGCGTGTAAGTGTATTTAGGTGCATGTAAGTGTGTGTAAGTGTGTATAAGTGTGTGTAAGTATGTGTAAGTACGTGCAAGTTTGTGTTAGTGCGTGTTACTGCATGTAAGTGTGTGTAAGTGCATGTAAGTGTGTGTAAGTGCGTATAAGTGGGTTGAAGTACGTGTAAGTGTGTATAAGTATGTGTAAGTGTGTGTAAGTGTGTGTACGTATGTGTAAGTACGTGTAAGTGCGTGTAAGTACGTGTAAGTACATGTAAGTGCCTGTAAGTGCATGTAAGTGCGTGTAAGTGCATTTAAGTGTGTGTCCGTGTGTGTAAGTGTGTGTAAGTGTGTGTATGTTTGTGTAAGCGTGTGTAAGTACGTATAAGTGCGTGTAAGTGTGTGTATGTGTGTGTAGGTGCGTGTAAGTACGTGTAAGTGCGTCTACATGTGTGTAAGTATGTGTAAGTGCGTGTAAGTGCCTGTAAGTGCGTGTAAGTGTATGTAATTGCGTGTAAGTGCGTGTAAGTGCGTGTAAGTGTATGCACGTATGTGCAAGTACATGTAAGTGCATAAAAGTGCGTGTACATGCATATAAGTACGTGAAAGTGTGTATAAGAACGTGTAAGTGCGTGTAAGTGCGTGTAAGTATGTGTAAGTGAGTGTAATTGAGTGTAAGTGCGTGTAAGTGTGTGAAATTGCATGTAAGTGCGTGTAAGTACTTGTAAGTGTGTGTAAGTGCGTGTAAGTGTGTGTAAGTGTGTGTAAGTGCGTGCAAGTACGTGTAAGTGCATGTAAAAATGTGTAAGTATATGTAAGTACGTGTAAGTGTGTGAAAGTACGTGTACGTGCGTGTAAGTGCGGGTAATTGCGTGTAAGTGCGTGTAAGTGCATGTAAGTTCGTGTAAGTGCATGTAAGTGCATGTAAGTTTGTGCTAGTTGAGAGCTGATATTCCCATAGCATTGTTTCCTCCCCTGACCGTTTTTGACTCGTGTTATGGTTGGTCAACGTTGACCAACCATATTGAGATTCTCTCGTCATGGTCATAGACATATGCCTAGTTTGGTTGTTTGGTGTGCATATTAGCCACACCGTGCCACTCCGTATTGAAGTTCCTTGTCCTTTCTAGTCGATACATAGAATTCCCAAACCATTGTATCTTTCTCTGACCATTTGTGGCTCGTGTTATGAGTTGTCAATGTTGACCACACATAATGGACTTCTTCGGTCATAGTCAGTGACATATGCATCCTTTGGTTGGTCACTGTGCACGCTAGCCACACCGTGCCACTACTTGTTGAAAATCTTTCTACTTGCTAGTTGATAACTGGTGTTCCCAATCCATGGTTTCCCCCACTGACCAGTTGTGACTCGTGTTATGAGTTTTCAACGTTGACCACACACTGTGAAATCCGTTTGGTCATGGTTTGTGACACATGCCTACGTTGGTTTGTGACAATACATTGATACCACGCCGTGTCATTATGTATCGAAGGTCTTTGTGCTTTCTTGTTGACAGCCAGTGTTCCCGAACCATTGTTAGCCCCCTCTGACTATCTGTGACCAGTGTTGTGAGTTGTAAATGTTGACCACATGAAGTGAAATTCTTTGTTCATGGTCAGTCACATATGCATACTTTGGTTGGTCACAGTGCATTGTAGGCACACTGTGCCACTACATATTGAAGGTATTGGTACTTGCTAGTCGATAAATAGTATTCACAAACCATTACATTCCACCCTGACCATTTGTGACTCGTGTTATGAGTTGTCAGGGTTTACCACACTTAGTGCCATTACTTGGTCATGGTCAGTGACATATGCCTACTTTGGTTGGTCATCGTGCATGGCATCTACACCGTGCCACAACGTATTGAAGCTCCTTGTGCTTCCTTTTTGATACTTGGTGTTCCCAAACCATTGTTTCCCCCTGTGACCATTTGTGACTCGTATTATGAGTTGTCAACGTTGACCACACAGCGGATTTCTTTGGTCAAAGGCAGTACATATGCCTACTTTGGTCGGTCATTGTGCATGGTAGCCACACCGTGCTACTACTGATTGAAGGGCGTTGTACTTGCTAGTTAAAAACTGATATTCCAAAACCATTGTTCCCCCCTCGGACCATTTGTGACTCGTGTTATGGTTGGTGAGCGTTGACCATCCATATTGAAATTCTTTGGTCATGGTCAGTGACATATGCCTAGTTTGGTTGTTTGGTGTGCATAGTAGCCACACCGTGCCACTAGGTATTGAAGTTATTTGTCCTTTCCAGTCCATGCATAGGGTTCCTAAACCATTGCCTCTCCCTCTGACCATTTGTGACTCGTGTTATGAGTTGTCAATGTTGAGCACGCATACTGGATTTCTTCGGTCATAGTCAGTGACGTTTTTATCCTTTGGTTGGTCACTGTGCACGCTAGCCAAAACCGTGCCACTTCTTGTTGAAATTCTTCGTACTTGCTGGTTGACAACTAGTGTTCCCAATCCATTGTTTCCCCTTCTCACCATGTGTGACTCGTGGTACGAGTTTTCAAAATTGACCACACATTGTGAAACTCGTTTGGTCATGGTCAGTGACATATGCCTACTTTGGTTTGTCACTGTACATGGTTACCACACCATGTCACTACATATTCAAGGTATTTGTGCTTTGTGGTTAATAGCTAGTGTTCCCCAACCATTGTTAATCCCCCTTTGACTATATGTGACTCGTGTTGTGAGTTGTCAACGCTGACCACATGAAGTGAAATTCGTTGGTCATGGTCAGTGACATATGCATACTTTGGTTGGTCACTGAGCATGATAGCCACGCTGTGCCACTACATATTGAAGGCATTTGTACTTGGTACTCAATACCTAGTATTCAAGAACCATTGTCTTCCACTCTGACCATTTGTGACTCGTGTTATGAGCTGTCAAAGTTTACCACACTTGTTGACATTATTTGGTCATGGTCAGTGACATATGCCTACTTTGGTTGGTTATCGTGCATGGTATCCAGACCGTGCCACAACTTGTTGAAGGTCCTTGTGGTTGCTAGTTGACACCTGATGTTCCCAGACCATTGGTTCGGCCTCTGACCATTCTTGACTCGTGTTATGAGTTGTCAATGTTGACCACACATAGTGAACTTCTTCGGTCATAGTCAGTGACATATGCATCCTTTGGTTGGTCACTGTGCACGCTAGCCACACCGTGCCACTACTTGTTGAAAATCTTTCTACTTGCTAGTTGATAACTAGTGTTCCCAACCCATTGCTTCCCCCCTGACCATTTGTGACTCGTGTTTTGCGTTTTCAACATTGACCACACACTCTGAAATTCGTTTGGTCATGGTTAGTCACATATGCCTACTTTGGTTTGTCATTGTACATGGCTACTGTCAGAAGAGTACAGACACGAGAATAGCAGCAGCAGAAGCATGCAGAAGCATCAGCACATGCGAGTGTTTGTCAGCAGTGTGACGTAGGCGAGAGCGGTTCGAGGAGTTCGTCGTGGGAGCTGATGGAGATCGAGGCGCGAGGTAGTCGAGGTAGGTATGTTGATGTGAGAGAGAGTACTGGCGAGATGAGTGATGGTTGGCGGAGTAAAAGAGCTGAGCGAAGGAGCGAGAGTGACGGAGCGAAGGGTTGAGAGGGGCTAGCGAAGGTAGGAAATGCGAGGGGCGAGTAGAGCGAAGACAAGGCGGCGAAGCTACGGAACCAAAGGGGGAACAGGATGAGCAGAACCGTTCTGGTTAAACTAAGGAGGGAATGAACATCCTCCGTACATACTTCAGAACAGTACAAAGTAAGTATTAACGGCTTCTTTCCGCTAGCCGGACGCGTGGCGACGTGATTGCTTATTAGGAGCGGCTCGGCTTTGGTAGAACGGTCGTGACTGACCAGCCGTTGCCAAGGTGGTTTGGTGTGGGACTTGAACCAGTATCAAGAAGATCCTTGTGCCAATCAGAGCGGAATCGGATGATGATGGAGGAATCGATGGATGATGGAGTGCGCGCAGGAGTGAAACCACATGCGTGATTGAAGTAGGGGTGCAGGATGCGGCAAGGAGAAGGCAGAGGCTGAAGTGCCACGAGAAATCTGCTACCGAGGTGGGTGCAGGCTGCTGCGAAGCGAGCAGCTGGCTCGTGCAAATCCTTGTGCTGGTCACAGATGCTGACGATGATCACTAAAGGCGAACCTGATGATGACAAGGGAGTGGGCGCAGGGGCGAGCCGCGTGCGCTGAAGGAAGTTTCGGCGTGGGCGCAGGCCGTCGCAGAGAAGGCGATGCGACCGGGCGGATCCTTGTACCGAGCAGAAAGCGATGCGAAGTGGAGGAAACAATTGATTGATGTGTGGGCACAGGGGCGGAACCACATGCGCGATGGATGTTTTCGGCGTGGGTGCGGGTCGTCGCGGAATGGGTGATGCGACCGGGCGGATCCTTGTGCCGAACGGAGCGGAAGCGGATGATGGCGGAGGAATGTTGGATGATGGAGTGGGCGCAGGGGCGAAACCACGTGCGCAATTTGAATTAGGGGAGTAGGATGCGGCAAGGGGAAGGCGGGCGCCGACGTACCGCGAGAAATCTGCTACTGGCGTGGGTGTAGGCTGCTGCGGAAACGGGCAGCTAGCTCGTGCAGATCCTAGTGCCGTTCACAGATGCTGATGATGATTGCTGAAGCAAAACCTGATGATGATGACGGAGTGGGAGCAGTGGCGAACCGCGTGCGCTGAAGGAGGTTTCGGCGTGGGCGCAGGTCGTCACGGAAAAAGGCGATGCGATCGGGCAGATCCTTGTGCCGAGCTAAAAGCGATGCAAAGCGGAGGAACGATTGATTGATGAGTGGGCACAGGGGCGGAACCACGTGCGCGATAAAATGATGCTGATGCGGATGATTGATAAGAGGGCGGCGCGGATAATGCTGACGATGGAGTAGGAGTCGATGCGAAGACGGCGCGGATGATATGGATGATGAAGAGACTGGAAGATGGCAGATGATCATGAGATGAGATAGACAGCAGATGGAATTGAGGACACTGGAGCGAGAAGGTCGAGGAGAGCTGACTGAAGCGGATGAGGATGATGTGAAGACTGGAGGCTGGCGATGATGCTGAAGAGGAGAGGTAAAGAGCGATGCAGACGGAGGGAGATGCGACGCGACAGGGAGGTGGGGCGACACAACCACTTCTTCTGCTTTTCAGGAGAGTGACGGCTTGTTCCCCAGTTAGCTCAGAAGTGGGAGCAGGAAGACTGGTGGTGTCCGATATCCTGTCAGCTGGAAGAGGTTGGTTTTGGCAGAGGGAGTCAAACAACGGGCAGAGGCACGACCGCTGATGTCAGGAGAGTGACGGCTTGTACCCCAGTTAGCTCGGAAGTAGGAGCAGGAAGACTGGTGGTGTCCGATATCCTGACGACGGAAGTTTTGGCTGCAGCTCCTGACAAGGTGAGGAGGCGATGCGGGAAGGCGGCTCGAGATGATGGAAGAAGACGGACGGAGGATATCAGCGAGGAGGAGCAGATGAGGCTGATGAGGCAAGACAAAAGAGGAGGAGATGCTGGCGGAAGCAGATGTGATGAGGGGCAGTGGATGGCAAACGGCACGAGGCTTCTTGGTAGTTGACGGCAGGCAGCGGCTCGAGAGTTGCTTGCGACTGATGTAGGCGACACGTCACCGGTTGTTAGCCACGGGCGTGGACATGGGCGCAGGGCCTTCTTGGGATGACAAGACATTTCTTCAGCGCGGCGGACTCGTTAGGCAGAGCTGCTGATGTCAGCTGCTGGTGAAGCGGCGAAGCCCGGGGCGACGGTAATGGCGGCAGGAGAACGTGAGTGGAGGTGATGAAGCAAGGATGACAGTAGAGCGATGACACAGTCACGGGACTCCAGGTGATGTTGCCTGAAGCTCTGATACCATGTCAGAAGAACGCAACACGAGATTAGCAGCAGCAGAAGCAGGAAGAAGCATCAGCACATGCGAGTGTTCGTCAGCAGAGTGACGTAGGCGAGAGCAGTTCGAGGAGTTAGTCGCGGGAGCTGATGGAGACCGAGGCGCGAGGTATTCGAGGTAGGCAAGTTGATGTGAGAGAGAGTACTGGCGAGATGAGTGATGGTTGGCGGAGTAAAAGAGCTGAGCGAAGGAGCGAGAGTGGCGGAGCGAAGGGTTGAGAGGGGCTAGCGAAGGTAGGAAATACGAGGGGCGAGCAGAGGGAAGACACGGCGGCGAAGCCGCGGAACCAAAGGGGGAACAGGATGAGCAGAACTATTCTGGTTAAACTAAGGAGGGAATGAACATCCTCCGTATATACTTCAGAACAGGACAAAGTAAGTATTAACGACTTCTTTTCGCTAGCCGGACGCGTGGCGACGTGGTCGCTTATGAGGAGCGGCTCGGCTTTGGCAGAACGGTCGTCACTGACCAGCCGTTGCCAAGGTGGTTCGGTGTGGGACCTGAACTAGTATAAAAAACTCGGACTATCCGAGGGGTATACATTGTGAGGAAGACCTTGTCGGAGTCATATTTCTGATAGTTACCACGTCATGTCACTACGTATCGAAGGTCTTTGTGCTTTCTTGTTGATAGATAGTGTTCCCAAACCATTGTTATCCCCTCTATATATCTATGACTCGTGTTGTGAGTTGTCAACATTGACCACATGAAGTGAAATTCTTTGTTCATGGTCAGTGACACATGCATACTTTGGTTGGTCACTGTGCATGGTAGCCACACTGTGCCACTACATATTGAAGGTATTTGTACTTTGTAGTCGATAACTAATATTGAGAAACCATTATCTTCCACTCTGACCATTTGTGACTCGTGTTATGAGTTGTCAAAGTGTACCACACATGGTGACTTTATTTGGTCATGGTCAGTGACATATGCCTACTTTGGTTGGTTATCGTGCATGGTATCCACACCGTGCCAAAACGTATTGCAGCTCCTTGTGTTTGCTAGTTGATTCTTGGTGCTCCCAAACCATTGTTTTCCCCTCTGACCATTTGTGACCCGTATTATGAGTTGTCAACGTTAACCACACACAGCGGATTTCTTTGGTCAAAGGCAGTACACATGCCTACTTTGGTCGGTCATTGTGCATGGTAGCCACACCGTGCTACTACTGACTGAAGGTCGTTGTACTTGCTAGTTGGTATCTAGTATTCCCAAACCATTGTTTTCCCCTCAGACAAGTCGTGACCCATATTTTGGGGTGTGAACGTTGATGCAGCGGGAGGGCCGGTTCGGCCCTCCCTCCTCGCTGATGCGAGGGGTGGTTGCGCACCACCCCTCGCGTCAGCGAGGGCTGGCCGGCGGCCAGCAGTTCGCTGGCCGTCGGCCAGCTCGCTGCCGGCCGGCTGGACGG
>SZWC01003617.1:59996-77051 GCA_023375785.1 Penium margaritaceum
CAAGCAACCGGCCGGCCACCGGCCGGCCAGCCGCCAGCCGCCGATCGCGGCCTCAGCCGGATCGGCGGCTGGGAGGCCACGAGGGCCTCGAGGGCGAGGCCTCGTGGTCTCGTGCCCTCGTCCCCCCTCGCCCTCCTTGCAAACGAGCAAGAGAGGACGAGGGATAGGGGGAGCGATGGGGAGGTCGAAATAGCTGGCGCAAAATTGCCGGCGTGCCTCGCACGCGACGATTTTGCGCTAGAACGACAAAACATGAATCGAAGTTCGTTCACAACGAATTTCGACATAAAACAAATGAAATAACTCGTGCGAACACACGAGTTCGAGGTAAAAACCCTCGGTTTGGGTCCCAAAACCAGGGGTTAGGTAAAAACGGAAATGGGCCTCCGGAGACTCAAAAACATTCGAGTCTCCCTGCTCTGGGTCGTTGATGACGATAGCCCCTCATTCTTGCGAAGGGGGTAAGCCCCTGACGCGGACTGAGAACGCCATTCTGCGAACTACGACGATGACTTCAGAGCAGGAGCTGGAGACACGGCCCGTTACAGTGGTTCTCAGAGTGAGACGACCCTCGCGACCAAGGGTTCGACGGAAACGGAGGCTACGACCTAGATAAAACACCGACGGTAGCTGCAAGCAGCAGCAAAAACGCCAGAACGGACTACGGCATCCACACTTCACGGATTGAAGCGCCGTAAATTGCGTTTGAGAGCTTGAAAAAAAGCCCTACTTTGTGGAGACACTTCTCTCCAGTCTCTCCACACTCCCAGGGGGCTAGGAGGATTTTTGTGGGGCGGGTTGGGGAGTTCCCACCTCTAAAACCACAAAATCGTCCTCATTTTCAAGGCTTCTCCAAACCCCCTTCATCCAAAAATTGGGACAACGTCCCTTCCCAAGCTTAGGGACTCTCACGACCTGAGAGAACCCTAAAAAGAAGGAGGGTACCACCTTGGGGATTTTTGGCGGCTCCCCCAACGCCGCCGGCTCAAGGAGGACGCCGCCAAGGGGCGCGAGACGTGACAAGAAGACGCAAGAAGAGACCAAGGAAGACCAGAAGAGAAGAAGACAAGAAGACAAGAAGAAAAGTAGTCATTTCGTTCTTGACTTTGTACTTGTTTGCCTTCTTGTTCTTTGGCTTAGTTTTGTGAGCGGTACTCACACTCCTTGTCTCTCCCTTGTATTAGGATTTTCTGTTTTCCTAGATCCTAGTTGCTACCAAGTGCCGTGAGTCACGGCTTAGGAGGATTAGTTTCTAAACCCACGACCTTGTGTTGACGTGGCGGCCTAGGAAAAATAGAAATTTAGATTGAAATTGCCTCACCGATCGTGAGAGCAACGTCTTAGGAGGCGATTCCTCCTCGTTGTGGGGTGATCCTCACAACAACCTTCGCGTGCTAGTTGCACGAGCGACGGGATGGCAAGTGCCGCACCGTCTAAGACCAACAAGGGCAAGGTGGTGACGGCGTCACCACGAGCTCTCGGCGGACTCCAAGTTTTGGGAGCCGCCGCCGCGAGCATGGTTGCCAACCCAAAGGCAACCGTGCCGCCAAGGGCAACCCTACCGCCTAAGGCAACCGACGCAAACCTCGGCGACACCGAGAAGCGTGCGGAGGCCGCAAAGGTGCTCGACGAGCACGTCGACACGCACATGGGCGACCCCCATGCAACGGACGATGCGATTGAGGAGGATCTTCCGGAGGAGGACCCCGTCAAAGAGCACGACGTCGACGATGGCGAAGGCGACGAGGATCGCGACCATCGCCATCGTCGTGCGACGAACTCGAGCCGATTGCTCGAGAAGGGCAAGACACTTGTCGCATCGCCTGAAGCTGCCGACGGCATTGAGACTGCCAAAAGCAACAAGGGCGTTGAAAGCAGCCACACGGGAAGTTCCCGCGAGAACGAGCCGGACGACGTTGCCGCAAAGGCAATTCGCGATGACCATCGTAGGCTCGTGGAGTTTGCTGCCGAGGCCGCAGGCCGACTCAAGATCACCACCGGTGGTGGAGATACGGCACCACTTGGAGGAATGGAGGCGGACCCTCCTTCCTACGATGCGGCTACAATGGGGCAAGGAAGCGCTCACTCGAGCGTCGTCGCCGACGACAGTCTCCTCCGAAAGGTGGGGCTCCTTGAAGGCGTGTACGCGAACCGTACCCTCTTGTAGTGGGTAAGGGTGCACGGACAACGCGAGGCCCTGGAGGCCATCGCTGATGCTCTGACGACATCAGAGCTCAAGTTCGCGTTCGCCAACCTGCTGGCCCACGTCGGGCAGAGCATCACAGACCTTGACCGTGATTGCCAGCTGCAGCGCCTCGCCGCCCATGAGGCAAGCCGCCGATGCAACGACCTCGACAAGGCGTTGCAGAGCATGACTTAGGTGCGGATGCAGCAGCAAGTGCAGCGTGCCGTAGCTGCGGAGGCCACTCCCGGCGACAGCGACGACTTGCCTACCTCGACGACTTCGGGGTCCGTCATGAACACGTCCTTCCTCCACTGTGTGGAGATCTTCCGGAAGGGCGTAAAGCTGACCGACTGGCTGAACCGCATGGAGCACGTCCTACGTGTCCACAAGGCGCCACTCAGTCAGTGGGGCGACCTTGCCACAACGCGGCTGGAAGACAAACTCTTCAAGTACATGGTCAAGGAGTGGACTGCGCAGCAGCCGCACCTCGAGTGGCAGCCCATGCCGTGGGAGGCCTTCTACGCGATTATGCGCAAGAAGTGTACCCAACGTGAGGAGGCGCAGCGCGCCTTCCACAAGATAAAGGACTTCAGGCAGCTGGGCAGCTCGCCCGAATCCTACCTGAGCGAGTTCACCGCACTCGTGGAGGAAGCTGAAAGCTTCACCGAGGGCGATGGGACTCAGAGGTTCAAGTACCCGGAATGCATGCTGCTGGAGTACTTGCGTGATGGTCTCGCCAGCGAGAAGGTGAAGGACAAGACCACCACGACAGCCACTGGCCAAGCTTGGACAAGCTGGAGGGCGTTGCGTGACTACATGAGCGAAGTGTATTCGGCGAACCCGAAACACTACTCTGATGCACGGCCGAACGCGCGTGCACATCAGAGGCGCGACATGCGCGTGGACGCTGCAGGGGCTGGTGGGTCAGCCAGACAGCGAGGCGGGGCCAAGGGCAAGCAACCTACAAACCCTCCAGCCAAGAAGGCTGGTGGACACAAGGGTCCCAACAACAAGCGCAGCCGCGAGAATGACGAGCTGCAGGCGGCGCGTGAGCGTCGCAACGCAGCCTTCCGCGAAGGGCTCTGCCACAACTGCATGCAGCCGGGCCACTTTAGGGCTCAGTGCCCTGAGGCTGCTGGTGGTGGTCAAGAGGCCGCGGCGCTAGCTGCAGCAGCAGCACCTCGTGGGGATGGTGCAGGAGGAGGCCGCGGACAAGGCCGTGGACAGGGTCGCGGTCGCGGCAATGGGCCCGGNCACTACTCTGATGCACGGCCGAACGCGCGTGCACAGCAGGGTCGCGACATGCGCGTGGACGCTGCGGGGGCTGGTGGGTCAGCTGGACAGTGAGGCGGGGCCAAGGGCAAGCAGCCTACAAACCCTCCGGCCAAGAAGGCTGGTGGATACAAGGGTCCCAACAACAAGTGCAGCCGCGAGAATGACGAGCTGCAGGCGGCGCGTGAGCGTCGCAACGCAGCCTTCCGCAAAGGGCTCTGCCACAACTGCATGCAGCTGGGCCACTTTAGGGCTCAGTGCCCTGAGGCTGCTGGTGGTGGTCAAGAGGCCGCGGCGCTAGCTGCAGCAGCAGCACCTCGTGGGGATGGTGCAGGAGGAGGCCGCGGACAAGGCCGTGGACAGGGTCGCGGTCGCGGCAATGGGCCCGGCCGTGGTAACGGACAGGGCCGTGGGGCGGGTTTTCCCCACCCCTGAGTGACGTCAGTGGGGACCACTCAGGGGTAAAAGTGGATCACGAGTGTGAGTTCATGTTTTCAGACGAGGATGTTAAACAATTTGAGTTTTTGACGAGTTCAAATTTCTCTGTTGTTTTCTCCCCTCTCATTGAACCTCATTCTGCACTTGCTGATCGACATTGCCCAGTAAATCTTGCATCACCAGACGAGATGCATGACCAAACCTGCTTAGTGGTGGCGACACCAACCACTGTGCAAGAGTTGTGTAACACAGTGATTGAAGCAAACGCCCTCAAAGCGATGAGTTCAATCGCATTCGCAGTACCTTTAGTCGATGATTTCGACCCAGTGAAATTTAAAGACTGGAAGGTGCTGGCCGAATTCACACGTGCCCACAATATGTGGACTCGAGTGGGAGAATCATCGGAGTTGCGACGCCCGTCGTACAGATTCCGTGTTGATCACAAACTCGGCTTACCGTCGTCGAGTCTGTTCACTCGGAAGAGTGGAGGCAACATGACGATGCATTTCAAAGGACACCTAGCTGGTGCTCCCGTGAACGTACTAGTTGACACTGGAGGGGACGACTCTTTTGTTAGCCTTGGCTTTACCCGACAGGTTGGCCTGAAGTACGAGCCATCGAATGGCGCAGTTGTTGTCGGTGACAACCGTACGGTACCCGTGATCGGTACTTGTAAAGCGAAAATTTGTATTCAAGGGTACACACAGAGTGTCACGTTGAAGGTACTCAACCTTCTTGATCCGTTTGACGTGGTGTTAGGCGATCCCTGGCTTCGTGACAACAAGGCTCTAATGTGCTTTGAATCAAAGCGTTTGATCCTACGGAAAGGACAATGCCGCTTTACGTTGATTCCGAGTACGGAATTATCACCGACCCGACTCAAAGTCCATGCCAGCTTGTCTGCAATGCAGGTCAAGAGACGTATTCGACAAGGTTGTCGATACTTCTTGGCTCAGCTGCAGAAAGTGGAGGACGACGTGACGGAAGACACGCCATAAGGGATCAGATCTCTATTGGTGGAGTTCTTGGATGTATTCCAAGACCCACCAGCTGGACTTCCACCAGAAAGACACATGGGCCACACGATTCCGCTACAACCGGAGGCGACTCCTCCGTTCAGACCCATGTATCGCCTTAGTCCTGCAGAAAGGTGAGAGGCCAAACGCCAAATCAAAGAGTACCTTGCAAAAGGATGGATCGAGCCAAGTAGCTCGCCGTACGGTGCGCCGATCCTTTTTGTGAACAAAAAGGACGGTGGTTTACGCATGTGCGTGGATTACCGGGCGCTGAACAAGCTGACGGTGAAAAATCGATTCCCCTTACCGCGGATTGAGGACCTTTTTGACCAACTCCAAGGCGCAAAAGTATTTTCGTCCTTGGATTTGTCTCAAGGGTACCATCAAATCCGCATCACGCAAGATGANGTACCTTGCAAAAGGATGGATCGAGCCAAGTAGCTCGCCGTACGGTGCGCCGATCCTTTTTGTGAACAAAAAGGACGGTGGTTTACGCATGTGCGTGGATTACCGGGCGTTGAACAAGCTGACGGTGAAAAATCGATTCCCCTTACCGCGGATTGAGGACCTTTTTGACCAACTCCAAGGCGCAAAAGTATTTTCGTCCTTGGATTTGTCTCAAGGGTACCATCAAATCCGCATCACGGAAGATGATGTGCCCAAAACCGCGTTCCAAATGCACATGGGACACTATCAGTTCCGAGTGTTATGCTTCGGGCTTACAAATGTCCCGGCAAGTGAGCAAGTGCAAGTTTGCACAAGATGAGCTCGAATACCTTGGACACATCGTTGGCAAGGACGGCATCCGCGTCGACCCACAAAAGGTCCAAGCCGTTGTGGACTGGCCACGCCCATAAAATGTTGGGCAGATTCGGTCTTTCCTCGGCCTTGCAAACTACTTTCGACGGTTTATGCAAGGGTATTCGACCCTGGTAGCACCGCTAACCAGGCTCACGCGAAAAGACGTGCATTGGGAATGGACATCTGATTGCGAGAACGCTTTTCTCAAAGTCAAAGAGTTTCTCTCCACGGCGCCCGTCCTAGCTCTTTCGGATCCATCGCAACCGTGGGAGGTTCGATGTGATGCGTCGGTAGTTGGANTTGGAGCCGTCCTCATGCAGAACGGTCACCCAGTTGCGTATGAGAGCCGGAAGCTCATACCCACGGAAACGCGGTACACGACTGGGGATGAAGAGCTCCTTGCGGTAGTACACGCTTTCAAGATGTGGCGTTGCTACCTTGAGGGTGCTGAAGGGGGGGTGACGGTCGTGACCGACCATAATCCATTGGTGTTTTTCCAAACGCAACCGAACCTGTCAAGACGACAGGCGCGTTGGAGCGAATACCTGAGTCGATTCTCGTTCACATAGGAATATCGGCCAAGACGAATCAATGTGGCCGATCCACTAAGCCGACAGCGTGTGGAAATTAAAGCAACCACCGAGGTCAGTGGGTGTTTTATGGCCATTGCAACAGCAACTGTACAACCACCAGATCCCCCTGCACCTCTGCGTCAACCACCAGGAGAGATTGTCCATTACAACGGTTTTATAAACAGGATCCGGATGGGATACTGTGTGGATTCTTGGTTTCAAAACTCTTGAAATCTGGACAAGTACGGCTTGGTGGAGGCCGCAGGAATCTTCTGGTACGGGGAACAAGTTGTGCCAAACTCGGGAGACCTTCGAGCAAAGGTTATCTCCCAGTTCCACGACCCGCCGGTCGCAGGTCACGTGGGACCCCGGAAGACCGGACAGGCACTCTCGGACCACTATTGGTGGCCAGGATGGAGTGTCGATGTTCGTAAGTATTGCATGACATGCGACCCATGTCTTCGGAATAAGGCTAGTAACAAGAAGCCTGCTGGACTCCTCCAGCAGCTTCCCATTCCTGGGACTCCATGGGAGTGCGTCAGCATGGACTTCATTACTGGTCTTCCGGACACGGCCCGTGGCCATGATGCAATACTAGTGGTTGTGGATCTTTTGACGAAGATGACACACTTCATTCCTACAACCACTGACGTGAACGCAGAGGAGACCGCTCGTCTCTTCTTTGAGGGTGTCGTAAAGTACCACAGCTTACCGTTGCGCATTATCTCCGATCGAGATCAAAAATTTTCTAGTAAGTTCTGGCAAAAGATGCACAAGTACTTTGGCAGCGAGTCGCAAATGTCGACAGCGTTTCACCCTCAAACGGATGGACAAACAGAGCGCATGAATCGCACTCTGGAGCAGATGCACCGCATGTACGTGGACCCTGCCATGCATGATTGGGATGAATTCCTAGCACCGGCAGAGTTTGCGGTGAACAACTCGGTGAACGAGTCCACACAGTTCACACCGTTCGTGTTGAACAGTGGTCGGCATCCAGTGGTACCCTCTTCATTGGTGAAGAGTGGGATTACAGGAGGGCAGGTCCCTTCTGCTCAAGCCTTTGCCGAGCGCATCGACTCCTTGTTACAGGAGGCGAAGGGTCACCTTCAAGCAGCTCGGCAGCGACAAAAGGCATATGCCGACAAAGGTCGCCAGGAGGTGTCGTTTGACATCGGTGACAAAGTGCTGCTTAGCACTAAAAACCTTCGGTTGAAGTCGCCAGGGGCAAGAAATCTTCTACCAAAGTGGATTGGGCCGTTTCCTATTGTGGCTCGTATCGGGCCAGTGGCATACCGATTGCTGCTTCCGCCGAGTATGAAGATACATGACGTGTTTCATGTGAGCCTGCTGGCTCCATACACGGCAGAAGGAACCGTTCAGCCACCGCCAGCAGTCCTGGCTGCCGACGGCCAATACGAGGTCCTTTGCCTACTCCAACACCGAGAGCGTACTCTTCGGTCACGCGTTGTCAGGGAGTACCTCGTTCATTGGGCCGGTTGTGGACCTGAACATAATTCATGAGAGCCCAAATCTCGGTTGCCCACAGGGGTGGTCAACGAGTACTGGAGCAAGCTTGCAGCTCGCACAGAGCGACGCGTGGCAGAAGGTACCACCTGAACGCGGGAAAAGTGAACAACATTCCCACAGGGCAGCATTCATGGACAGCGACCATAGGAGGTTGGGGACGCCCAACATGGTTGTCGCGCAGACGCTCCAGCCTAAAGGGGGGAGGCCGCTAGCCGTGCTGACCTACAAGCTGCAGCTTAGGTCTACGTACCATGCACGTGTTCATGTTTAGCTGGTGATTGAAATNGCCACCGGCCGGCCAGCCGCCAGCCGCCGATCGCGGCCTCAGCCGGATCGGCGGCTGGGAGGCCACGAGGGCCTCGAGGGCAAGGCCTCGTGGCCTCGTGCCCTCGTCCCCCCTCGCCCTCCTTGCAAACGAGCAAGAGAGGACGAGGGATAGGGGGAGCGATGGGGAGGTCGAAATAGCTGGCGCGAAATCGCCGGCGTGCCTCGCACGCAGCGATTTCGCGCCAGAACGACAAAACATGAATCGAAGTTCGTTTACGACGAACTTTGACATAAAACAAACGAAATAACTCGTGCGAACACACGAGTTCGAGGTAAAAACCCTCGGTTTGGGTCCCAAAACCAGGGATTAGGTAAAAACAGAAATGGGCCTCTGGAGACTCGAAAGTATTCAAGTCTCCCTGCTCTGGGTCGTTGATGACGATTGCCCCTCAGTCTTGCGAAGGGGGTAAACCCCTGACGCGGACTGAGAACGCCATTCTGCGAACTCCGACGACGACTTCAGAGCAGGAGCTGGAGACACGGCCCGTTACAGTTGACCACACATAGTAAAATTATTTGGTCATGGTATGTGGCACATGCCTAATCTGGTTGGTCATTGTGCATGGTAGCCACACCGTTCCACTACTTGTTTAAATTCTTTGTACTTGCTAGTCAATAAATAGCAAAGCGTTTCTCCCTTTGACACCAAGTCGGTTTTTGTTGACTTGTTACGCGTGGGTGTCTTCACTGGAATACTGCCTCCCACCCCCCTAGAGGGATGTTCCATGGACGACCTGGTCGACAGATTTGTGACCGCATTATGACACCCCCCCTACCACCCCCACGGCTTAGGCTCGAAGGTAGAGTTGAGGTATCACAACACGGCCGTCCCCCCCCCCCCCCAGGTCGCGAGCCTATTCTACATTGCGCGTACGAGGATTCTAACCCAGGACCTACCGCTCAAGAATCTAACTCTATAAGCACTAAGCCAGCACACGTGGTGTTCATATGATGTCCAAATGACATTATAACGGTTCCTATGGGTAAAGGGCGTAAAATAAGGGGGTGTAAGATTAGAGGGTAGTTTTCAAAAGCATGAATGATAACAGAGTTAGTTTAATCATAAAAAGATTGATGCAGATGGAATTTCAAATTTTGCAACTTTGAGCTTGAATAACCTCTCAACAATTGCTTTGATTGACCAGCCGTAAGAAGGAAAGTTGACTACACACAGTGAAACTCTGTTTATGATATTCAGTGACACAAGTATACTTTGGTTGGTCATTGTGCATGGTAGCCACACCGTGCCACCACTTATCGAAGGTCTTTATACTTGCTAGTCGATACCGAGTGTTCCCAAACCATTGTTTCTCCCTTTGCCCATTTTTGACTTGTATTATGAGTTGTGAACGTTGACCACACACACTAAACTTCTTTGGTCATGAGCAGTGATGTATGCCTACTTGGGTAGGTCATTGTGCACGGTAGCCACACCGTGCCAATACATACAAAAAACATTTGTACTTGCTAGAAGATACATATTGTTTTGAAACAATGTTTTCCCCCTCTGACCATTTGTGACTCATGTTATGGGTTGTGAACGTTGACCACCCTTATTGAAATTCTTTGGTCATGGTTAGTGACATATGCCTAGTTTGGTTTGTCACTGTACGTCGTTACCAGGCCGCGTCACTACGTATTAAAGGTCTTTATGATTTCGAGTTGATAGCTAGTGTTCCCAAACCATTGCTACCCCCTCGGACTATCAGTGACTCGTATTGTGAGTTCTCAATGCTGACCACATGAAGTGAAATTCTTTGTTCATGGTCAGTGACAGATGCATACTTTGGTTGGTCACTGTGCATTTTAGCCACACTGTGCCACTACATATTGAAGGTATTTGTACTTGCTAGTCAATAACTAGTATTCACAAACCATTATCTTCCACCCTGACCATTTGTGACTCGTGTTATGAGTTGTCAAGGTCTACCACACTTAGTGCCATTTTTTGGTCATGTTCAGTGACATATGCCTACTTTGGTTGGTCATCGTGCATGGTATCCACACCGTGCCACAACGTATTGAAGCCTCTTGTGCTTGCTTTTTGAAACTTGGTGTTCCAAAACCATTGTTTCCCCCTCTGACCATTTTTGACTCGTATTATGAGTTGTCAATGTTGACCACACACAGCAGATTTCCTTGGTCAAAGGCAGTTCATATGCCTACTTTGGTCGTTAATTGTTCATGGCAGTCACATTGTGCTACTACTGACTAAAGGTCGTTGTACGTGCTAGTTGAGAACTGATATTCCCCTAGCATTGTTTCCTCCCCTTACCGTTTGTGACTCGTGTTATGGTTGGTCAACGTTGACCACCCATATTGAAATTATCTCGTCATGGTCAGTGACATATGCCTAGTTTGGTTGTTTGGTGTGCATATTAGCCACACCGTGCCACTACGTATTGAAGTTCCTTGTCCTTTCTAGTGGATACATAGGGTTCCCAAACCATTGTCTCTCCCTCTGACCATTTGTGACTCGTGTTATGAGTTGTCAATGTTGACCACACATAATGGACTTCTTCGGTCATAGTCAGTAACATATGCATCCTTTGGTTGGTCACTGTGCACGCTAGCCACACCGTGCCACTACTTCTTGAAAATCTGTCTACTTGCTAGTTGATAACTAGTCTTCCCAACCCATGGTTTCCCCCACTGACCAGTTCTGACTCGTGTTATGAGTTTTCAACGTTGACCACACACTGTGAAATCTGTTTGGTCATGGTTTGTGACACATGCCTACTTTGGTTTGTCACTGTTTATTGTTACCACGCCGTGTCATTACGTATCGAAGGTCTTTCTGCTTACTTGTTGACAGCTAGTGTTCCCAAACCATTGTTACCCCCTCTGGCTATCAGTGACTCGTGTTGTGAGTTGTAAATGTTGACCACATGAAGTGAAATTCTTTGTTCATGGTCAGTGACATATGCATACTTTGGTTGGTCACTGTGCATGGTAGCCACACTGTGCCACTACGTATTGAAGGTACTTGTACTTTCTAGTCGATAACTAGTATTCACAAATCATTATCTTCCACCCTGACCGTTTGTGACTCTTGTTATGAGTTGTCAAGTTTTACCACACTTAGTGACATTTTTTGGTCATGGTCAGTGACATATGCTTGCTTTGGTTGGTCATCGTGCATGGTATGCACACCGTGCCACAACTTATTGAAGTTCCTTGTGCTTGCTAGCTGATACCTGGTGTTCCCAAACTATTATCTCCCCATCTGACCATTTGTGACTCCTGTTATGATTTGTCAATGCTGACCACACACAGCGGATTTCTTTGGTCAAAGGTAGTACATATGCCTACTTTGGTCAGTCATTGTGCATGGTAGCCACACCGTGCTACTAATGACTGAAGGTCATTGTACTTGCTAGTTGAGAACTGATATTCCCATAGCATTGTTTCCTCCCCTTACCGTTTGTGACTCCTGTTATGGTTGGTGAATGTTGACCACCCATATTTAAATTCTTTCATCATGGTCGGTGACATATGCCTAGTTTCGTTGTTTGGTGTGCATAGTAGCCACACCGTGGCACTACGTATTGAAGTTCTTTCTTCTTTCTAGTCGATACAAACGGTTCCCAAATCATTGTCCCTCCCTCTGACCATTTGTGACTCGTGTTATGAGTTGTCAATGTTGACCATACACAGTGGACTTCTTCGGTCATAGTCAGTGACGTGTGCATCATTTGGTTGGTCACTGTGCACGCTATCCACACCGTGCCGCTACTTGTTGAAAAATTTTCTACTTGCTAGTTGATAACTAGTGTTCCCAACCCATGGTTTCCCCCACTGACCATTTGTGACTCGTGTTATGAGTTTTCAACGTTGACCACACACTATGAAATCCGTTTGGTCATGGTTTGTGACACATGCCTACTTTGGTTTGTCACTGTACATGATTACGACACCGTGTCATTACGTATCCAAGGTCTTTGTGCTTTCTTGTTGACATCTAGTGTACCCAAACCATTGTTAGCCCCCTCTGACTATCTGTGATCCGTGCTGTGAGTTGTAAATGTTGACCACATGAAGTGAAATTCTTTGTTCATGGTCAGTGACATATGCATACTTTGGTTGGTCACTTTGCATTGTAGCCACACTGTGCCACTATATATTGAAGGTAATTGTATTTTCTAGTTAATAACTAGTATTGAGAAACCATTATCTTCCACTCTGACCGTTTGTGACTCGTGTTATGAGTTGTCAAAGTGTACCACACATGGTGACATTAGTTGGTCATGGTAAGTGTTATATGCCTACTTTGGTTGGTCATCGTGCATGGTATCTACTCTGTGCCAAAGCTTCTTGCAGCTCCTTGTGCTTGCTAGTTGATATTTGGTGTTCCCAAACCATTGTTTCCCCCTCTGACCATTTGTGACTCGTTTTATGAGTTGTCAACGTTGACCACACACAGCGGATTTCTTTAGTCAAAGGCAGTACACATGCCTACTTTGGTCGGTCATTGTGCATGGTAGCCACACCGTGCTACTACTTATTGAAGGTTGTTGTACTTGCTAGTTGGTATTTAGTATTCCCAAACCATTGTTTCCCCCTCTAACAATTCGTGACCCATATTATGGGTTGTGAACGTTGACCACACATAGTAAAATTATTTGGTCATGGTAAGTGGCACATGCCTAATCTGGTTGGTCATTGTGCATCGTAGCCACACCATTCCATTACTTGTTTACATTTTTTGTACTTGCTAGTCAATAAACAGCAAAAGGTTTCTCCCTTTGACACCAGGTTGGTTTTTGTTGATTTGTTACGCGTAGGTGTCTTCACTGGAATACTCCCTCCCACCCCCTTAGAGGGATGTTCCGTGGACGACCTGGAGGACAGATTTGTGACCGCATTATGACACCCCCCTACCCCCCCACGGCTTAAGCTTGAAGGTAGATATGAGGTATCACAACACGGCCCCCCCCCTCCCCAGGTCGCGAGCCTATTGTATATTGCGCGTACGAGGATTCAAACCCAGGACCTACCGCTCCAGAATCTAACTCTATAAACACTAATTCAGCGCACATGGTGTTCATATAATGTCCAAATGACATTATAAGGCTTCCTATGGGTAAAGGGCAGAGGGTAGTTTTCAAACGTTTGAATGATAACAAAGTTAGTTTAATCATGAAAAGATTAACGCAGACGGAATTTCAAAGTTTGCAACTTTGAGCTTGAATAACATCTCAACCATTGCTCCGACTGACCAGCCGTAAGAAAGAAAGTTGACTACACACAGTGAAACTCTTTTTATGATATTCAGTGACACATGCATACTTTGGTTGGTCATTGTGCATGGTAGCCACACCGTGCCACCACTTATCGAAGGTCTTTGAACTTGCTAGTCAATACCAAGTATTCCCAAACCATTGTTTCTCCCTCTGCCCATTTCTGACTTGTATTATGAGTTGTGAACGTTGAGCACACACACTAAACTTCTTTGGTCATGAGCAGTGATGTATGCCTACTTCGGTAGGTCGTTGTGCACGGTAGCCACACCGTGCCAATACATGCAAAAGACATTTGTACTTGCTAGAAGATACATAGTGTTTTGAAACCATGTTTTCCCCCTCTGACCATTTGTGACTCATGTTATGAGTTGCAAACGTTGACCACCCTTATTGAAATTCTTTGGTCATGGTTAGTGACATATGCCTAGTTTGGTTTGTCACTGTACGTGGTTAGCACGTCTTTTCACTACGTATTGAAGGTCTTTGTGCTTTCTAGTTGATAGCTAGTGTTCCCAAACCATTGTTACCCCCTCTGACTATCAGTGACTCGTGTTGTGAGTTGTCAACGCTGACCATCTGAAGTGAAATTCCTTGTTCATGATCAGTGACATATGCATACTTTGGTTGGTCACTGTGCATTGTAGCCACACTGTGCCACTACATATTGAAGGTATTTGTATTTGCTAGTCAATAACTAGTAATCACAAACCATTATCTTCCATCCTGACCATTTGTGACTCGTGTTTTAAGTTGCCAAGGCTTACCACACTTAGTGCCAATATTTGGTCATGGTCAGTGACATATGCATCCTTTGGTTGGTCACTGTGCATTGTAGCCACACTGTGCCACTACATATTGAAGGTATTTGTATTTGCTAGTCAATAACTAGTAATCACAAACCATTATCTTCCATCCTGACCATTTGTGACTCGTGTTTTAAGTTGCCAAGGCTTACCACACTTAGTGCCAATATTTGGTCATGGTCAGTGACATATGCCTACTTTGGTTGGTCATCGTGCATGGTATCCACACCGTGCCACAACGTATTAAAGCTCCTTGTGCTTGCTTTTTGATACTTGGTGTTCCCAAACCATTGTTTCCCCCTCTGACCATTTGTGACTCGTATTATGAATTGTCAATGTTGACCACACGCAACAGATGTCTTTGGTCAAAGGCTGTACATATGCCTACTTTGGTCGTTCATTGTGCATGGTAGCCACACCGTGCTGCTACTGACTGAAGGTCGTTGTACTTGCTAGTTGAGAACTGATATTCCCATATCATTGTTTCGTCCCCTGACCGTTTTTGACTCGTGTTATGGTTGGTCAACGTTGACCACCCACGTTGAAATTCTCTCATCATGGTCAGTGACATATGCCTAGTTTGGTTGTTTGGTGTGCATACTAGCCACACCTTGCCACTACGTGTTGAAGTTCCTTGTCCCAAACCATTGTCTATCCCTCTGACCATTTGTGACTCGTGTTATGAGTTGTCAATGTTGACCACACATAATAGACTTCTTCGGTCATAGTCAGTGACATATGCATCCTTTGGTTGGTCACTGTGCACGCTAGCCACACCGTGCCACTACTTGTTGAAAATATTTCTACTCGCTAGTTGATAACTAGTGTTCCCAACCCATGGTTGCCCCCACTGACCAGTTGTGACTCATGTTCTTAGTTTTCAACGTTGACCACACACTGTGAAATCCGTTTGGTCATGTGTGTGACACATGCCTACTTTAGTTTGTTACTCTACATGGTCACCACGCCGTGTCATTACGTATTGAAGGTCTTTGTGCTTTCTTGTTGACAGCCAGTGTTCGCAAACCATTGTTAATCCCCTCTGACTATCAATGACCCGTGTTGTGTGTCGTAAATGTTGACCACATGAAGTGAAACTCTTTGTTCATGGTCAGTCACATATGCATCCTTTGGTTGGTCACAGTGCATTGTAGCCACACTGTGCCACTACATATTGAAGGTATTTGTACTTTGTAGTCAATAACTAGTATTCACAAACCATTTTATTCCAAACTGACCATTTGTGACTCGTGTTATGAGTTGTCAAGGTTTACCACACTTAGTGCCATGATTTGGTCATGGTAAGTGACATATGCCTACTTTGGTTGGTCAACGTGCATGGTATCCACACCATGCCACAACGTATTGAAGCTCCTTGTGCTTGCTATTTTATGCTTGGTGTTCCCAAACCATTGTTTTCCCCTCTGACCATTTGTGACTCGTATTATGAGTTGTCAATGTTGACCACACACAGCGGGTTTCTTTGCTCAAAGGCAGTACATGTGCCTACTTTGGTCGGTCATTGTGCATGGTTGCCACGCCGTGCTACTACTGACTCAAGGTCGTTGTACTTTCTCGTTGAGAACTGATATTTCCATAGCATTGTTTGTTCCCCTGACCATTTTTGTCTCGTGTTATGGTTGGTCAACGTTAACCACCCATATTGAAATTCCCTGGTCATGGTCAGTGACATATGTCTTGTTTGGTTGTTTGGTGTGCATATTAGCCACACTGTGCCACTACGTATTGAAGTTATTTGTCCTTTCTTGTCGATACATACGGTGTCCAAACCATTGTCTCTCCCTCTGACCATTTGTGACTCGTATTATGAGTTGTCAACGTTGACCACACACAGCAGATTTCTTTGGTCTAAGGCAGTACATATGCCTACTTTGGTCGGTCACTGTGCACGCTAGCCACACTATGCCACTACTTGTTGAACATATTCTGACTTGCGAGTTGATAACTAGTGTTCCCAACCCATGGTTTCCCCCACTGACCATTTGTGACTCGTATTATGAGTTTTAAACGTTGACCACACACTGTGAAATCCGTTTGGTCATGGTTTGTGACACATGTCTACTTTGGTTTGTCACTGTACATGGTTACCACGCTGTGTCATTACGTATCGAAGGTCTTTGTGCTTTCTTGTTGACAGCTAGTGTTCCCAAACCATTGTTAGCCCCCTCTAACTATCTCTGACCCGTGTTGTGAAAGGTAAATGTTGACCACATGAAGTGAAATTCTTTGTTCATGCTCAGTGACATATGCATACTTTGGTTGGTCACTGTGCGTTGTAGCCACACTGTGCCACTACATATTGAAGGTATTTGTACTTGCTAGACGATAACTAGTATTCACAAACCATTATCTTCCACCCTGAGCATTTGTGACTCGTGTTATGATTTGTCAGGGTTTACCACACTTAGTGTCATTATTTGGTCATGGTCAGTGACATATGCCTACTATGGTTGGTCATCGTGCATGGTATCCACACTGTGGCAGAACGTATTGAAGCTCCTTGTGCTTGCTATTTGATACTTGGTGTTCCCAAACCATTGTTTCCCCCTCTGACCATGTGTGACTCGTATTATGAGTTGTCAACGCTGACCACACACAGCGGATTTCCTTGGTCAAAGGTAGTACATATGCCTACTTTGGTCGGTCATTGTGCATGGTAGCCACACCGTGCTACTACTGACTGAAGGTCGTTGTACTTGCTAGTTGAGAACTGATATTCCCATAGCATTGTTTCCTCCCCTGACCGTTTGTGACTCCTGTTATGGTTGGTCAACGTTGACCACCCATATTGAAATTATCTGGTCATGGTCAGTGACATATGCCTAGTTTGGTTGTTTGGTGTGCATA